>VZSG01001639.1:39875-51350 GCA_013398315.1 Nothoprocta pentlandii | reverse complement strand
TCCTCCCGCAGGAGCGCCGAGGAGATGGCCTCGTGGATCTCCCGCATCAACCTGGTGGCCGCCCTCTTCTCCTCGCCGCCTTTCCCGGCCGCCGTCAGCTCCCAGCGCAGGTTCATCAGGCCCATCCTGCCCGCGGCGCCCAGCCGCAGCGCCCCGGTGAGCCCGGCCCGCCGCCGCTCGGGACCACGGTGCTGCTGATAATGGAGATAGGGCTGGTGATGATGGTGGGGCCGCCAGGGGCCACAACGGTGACGGAGGGACGGTGGTGGTGGCAGGTTCACCCGGCCCATGCAGCCCGCAGTGCCCAACCGCGGTGCCCTGTTGAGCACTGCACGAGGAGGACCGAGGGTGCTGGTGGAGATGGTGGAGGAGGAGATGGCGAGGCAGGTCCTCTAGGAGGAGAAACAAGGGTGCTGGTGGAGATGGTGGAGGAGGAGGTGGTGGAGATGGCGATGGAGGAGATGGTGGTGGAGGAGGAGATGGCATTGCAGGTCCTCTAGGAGGAGGAACAAGGGTGGTGGTAGAGATGGAGGAGGAGGAGGTGGTGGAGGAGGAGGAGATGGTGGTGGAGGAGGAGATGGCATTGCAGGTCCTCTAGGAGGAGGAACAAGGGTGCTGGTGGAGATGGTGGAAAAGGAGATGTTGGTGGAGGAGGAGATGGCGAGGCAGGTCCTCCAGGAGGAGGACCAAGGGTGGCGGTGGAGATGGTGGAGGAGATGGTGGAGGAGATGGCGGTGGAGGAGATGGTGGTGGAGGAGGAGATGTTGGTGGAGGAGGAGATGGCGAGGCAGGTCCTCCAGGAGGAGGACCAAGGGTGGCGGTGGAGATGGTGGTGGAGGAGGAGATGGTGGTGGAGGAGGAGGAGGAGGAGGAGGAGGTGGAGGCAGGTCCTCCAGGAGGACCAAGGGTGCTGGTGGAGATGCCGGTGGAAGCGGGGGTGCCGGTGCCCCCGCCGCCGGCGGTGTGCGTGCGGCGGCTGAGCGCGTGCCCGCAGGAGGAGCAGCACCGCTCGCACGAGGCCTGGATGGACCAGCTGGCCGCCGAGCTCTTCGAGCACCAGCGCAACCTGCCCGAGAAGCGGGGCCGCGCGCGCGACCTGGACGAGTACCGCGCCAAGAGGGACTACCTGCTCTACGAGGTGGGCGCGGGGCGGCGGGGGGCGCGGGGCCGCGCGGCGCCGCTCCAGCCCCGTCCTCGCCCCGCAGAAGCGCCGCTACGAGACCTACGTGCAGCTGCTGGAGTCGTGGCTGGGCGCGGGTGCCGCGGACCTGGAGAGCTGGGAGGCGCAGGCGGGCGCCGCCGCCGCCCCCCCGGAGCCCCCCAGCCTCACCAAGGCCCACTCGAGCCCCTCGCTGGCACCCGAGCCGCCCGCCGCCGGCGCCCGCGTCAAGCGCAACGTGTCCGAGCGCCGCACCGTGCGCAAGATCGTCCCGCGGCGCAGCAAGAACCTGCTCTGAGCCAGGGCGGGGGGCGAACGGGGGGGCTCGGCACCCCCTGCCCACGGTACAAGGCTCCCCCCTGGCTGGACTCAGACCGGTGGCCCTGGGCACTGATGTGCCCCATTGAGCCGAGCGGGGGGAAATTAATGGGGTCCCCCCCTCTAATTAAGGGCATAACCTCAGGGAGACCCCCCCCACCCCCTGCCTTGCCCTGGGGGGGCAGGATATGTTGGGGAGGGGGGGGGGTCACGCTTCGCTGCCTTGCCCCCCGCTGTGCAATAAGAGTAGAAGTGCTGGGACCTCTGTCTGCTTGGGGGGCCCAGGCGTCCGGGCGCCCCCGCCACTGCAGTATTCGCTTGAGATGGGGCTGGAGCAGCTAGAGCGATGCAACAAGCTGCGAGAGCCAAGAAAGCCTTAAAACCCGCCCCCAGATAAAGAAAAAACCCACCTCCAACCTTTATTTTCTTTGAATAGATCCTCGTGCAAAAAAAAGATAATAATATAATTCGCTATGAGCCTTTACGCTGTTTATTTGGACCAAAAGCCACCCTGTAAGAGTGGGAAATTGGGAAAAACAGCCTTTCTGTGCCCGCATCTGACTAAATATGCACGAGGAATGTTGAGCCCCAGTTGCTCCCACTAATTCCCAATTTCCCCCCGAAACAGTGTTATCAGGTGCAATAAGTCCCCGTCCTCAAGGGCACCACGGGCTCTAGGTGCTCGTCCCGGTCCCCGGCGTGGAGCATCCGTCCGAGCATCCCTCGGGTGTCCCCAGGGCGGGACGGGAGCCGCCGGCGGCGGCGGGGCCAGGCGGGACACGCGACGGCCCCACGTCCCGGCAGCCGTAGAGCCGGTTGACGCGGGTGGCATCGGAGGCGCTGAGTCCCCGCCGCTGGCCCAGGGCGGCCGCTGGCGACCGCAGCGGCGTGATGGTGGGCGCCCCGCTCCGGCTGAAGGCGAACCTGGGGGCGAAGGGGGGTTCTCCGGAGCCACGGGCACCGCGGGGACGAGGAGGGGACGCGGCGGTGGTGGCCTCACCTGCTGTAGTGCAGCACCGAGGAGTAGTCGTAGCCCACGAGCATGTTGGGCGTGCGGGACTTCATGAAGTTGCCCTCAAAACCTGCCGGGGAGGCGGGAGCGGATGGCACGGCGGGCTGGGCGCGGTGCCGCGGGCAGCGGGGCCGCGGGCTCACCGGGCAGGACGTGCTCCCAGGCAATGCGCACGTAGTCGTCGCGGTCGGCGCGGCTGTGCTCGTGCCAGAAGCCGGCCACGTGCATGAGCTCGTGCAGGGCCACCCCCTTGCCGCGGCGCAGGCAGGCGGGCGCCAGCGAGAGCGGCTGCCGCCCGCCGGCGCGGCCCACGCTCGAGAAGCACCTGGCGAGGGGACGGCCACGCGCTGTCCCCACGGAGCCGCCGCCGGGCCCCGGGAACGCTCCCGGCACCCACGGGCGAGCCCGGCTGCTGGCCCCAGCACCCATGGGTGCACGTCCTTCGCCTCTGGCCGCACACGTTCATTGACCGCTGCTGCCACGGGCTGTTGTTGCCCACCCCGTCGTGGATGGGCAAGTCCTCCCCGCCACCCATAGGCACATAGCCATCATCATCATCATCATCATCTAGGGGACATCCCCACGGACTTGGGCACACGTGTCCCCAGCACCCGTGGGCACATGGCCATCATCATCATCATCTAGGGGACATCCCTGTGGACTGAGGCACACATGTCCCCATCACCCATGGGCACATGGCCATCATCATCATCTAGGGGACATCCCCATGGATTTGGGCACACATGTCCCCATCACCCATGGGCACACGGCCATCATCATCATCATCATCTAGGGGACATCCCCGTGGACTCGGACGCACGTGTCCCCAGCACCCATGGGCCCATCCCCACCAGCCATCTCCTAGGGGAGATGGACCATGGACCCATAGGGGAGATCCATGGACCCACAGGACATGGACCCATCCCCACCACCCATCTCACAGGGGCGCCGATGCCGCGAGCTCCGCCCCGGCGAAGCGGCCGCGCTCACCCGGACATGGGCGCGATGGAGACGAAGTCCCTCTGGTAGGAGTGGGGGACGAAGCGGACACACGTGAGCCTGGCGAAGTCCGCGAACGCCTCGCGCAGGACCCGCACGCTGCCGGCGTCTGCGGGAGCGCACGGGGCCGCTGAGCGGCGGGGCCGCGCGCGCCGCCGCAGCCCCCGCGCCGCCGCCTACCGTAGCGCTCCGAGAGCTCGTAGGGGATCCGCACGAGGCCGCGGCGCTTCGGCCACTTGGCGCCGGCGCCGGCGAAGGCTCTGCCCGAATCCTGCTGGGGCCGGACGCGGGGGCAGATCCTGCTGCTAAATCCACCCCGGCCAGGGCGCCCTTCCCCGGCCAGGGCGCCGGGACACCCGGCAGCACCTTGGGCATCTCCAGCACCAGCTTTGTAAGCAGTAGCCTCCCCCAAACCCTCTTACTGCTGTAATTATTATTGTTTTTAGGTTCCTTTTTAGTTTTGAAGGGCTCAGGGCAGCCCCACAGCGGCCCCGCTGTCCCCACTCACCGCCCGGACGATGTCCCCCTCAAGGAGGAAGCTGCTGTTGGGGGCCTCCAGCACTGGAAAGGCAGAGGGGGCAGCTGAGAACGGGGCAGCTCGGCTCACCTCCTGCAACGCCTCAGGACAGGGCCGCCAGGAGTCCCCTCTGTGCCCAAAGCGCCCCGAGCCCCTCACCTCCGTTGATGCCGAGGATGTCGTCGCCCCGTGGGGCGTCACCGTCACCTTGGGGGCTGCCTGGGCCACCTGGGAGGGGGCTGGAGGCTGAGGGGCCAAAACGAGGCCCAAGACTGAGGGGAACCGTCGGGGACCCCTCCGATCGACCCTGCGCGGGGGGAGCTTTGCCCTCCCCTTCCAGCAGCCAAAACCCACCGCTAAGGAGCACCCAAACCCCCCAAGCTGGAGCCATTGCCACCACCAAGGCCCCCGCGGCCCCCAGCCGGGCTACTTGTAGCTCCTTCGTTACTGCTAATTAATGAGGGCCAGGTGGGACCCGGGGCTGCTCGGCTGGAGGGTAACAGAGCCCTGGGGTTGCGTCTGTGCTGGTCTCGTCCCCACGAACCCCCCCTGCAACTCTGAGCTGGGGGCGGCTCGTTAATTATCAGCCTAAAATAAACTGATTGATAAGCCAGGAACAGGGTTGTTGTCGATGCTATTCTGGTGGCAGGTGGAAAACAAGTGATTTCCAGGGCGGGATTTAGGGCTGGTTGTTCCTCCCCCCCGGGCCGGGGCTGCGTCTCCCGGCTCCTGCCCGGGAAGCACGACAGGCGCCGGGGGGTGTTCGCCTGTAGCCGCGACAGGTCGTTTATTAGGAGTTTTGCCGGTTGTACAGACCCCCCCTGCCCCTCCCTGGGCCACTGTTGCCCCCCCACCCATGAAGAGCTCCTGGGGATCCCGCTCGGATTTGCCGAGCGCTCGGCCCCCGCTGATCCCGGTAAATCCCCTCTGCGCAGAAACGCCGGCTTAGCCCCCTCCGCAGGTCACCGTCACCCCCGTTCCCCCAGATCCGGCGGGATGATCCCGCGGCCGCCCCCGCAGCGAGGCACTTGGGCGGCAGCGCGGCGGCTCCGGCGGCGGCTCCGAGAGGCGGAAAGGGAAGCGGGACGCGGCCGGGATGCCCGGGACTGCCGCGGCCGGGAGCAGGAGGGAGGCGCCGCCCGGGCCGCGAGGACGTTTCGCCGATGTCCCTTGTTGGTTTTGGAGGGAGATGCGCACGGGAAGGGGGAACCGGTGACGCGGCAGCGTCGCCGTCCTGGCCCTGGCGCCGCCGGAGCGGCTCCGTGTCCCGCTCAGGCGTATTCCAGCTGCGCAGGGCCGCGCGGGCCCTCGCCGCGGTGCTCGGCGCCCGCTTTGCCCTCGCCGCCCTCGCCCGCCGCCTTGGCCGACATGTAGTCGCGCACCTCGATCTCCATCTTCTTGGCTTTGAGCGTGGCCGCGTGCAGCTTCTCCAGGAAGTCCGGCATTCCTGGCGGGAGAAGCGGGAAGAAAATGAGCCAAGCAGGGGGCGAGCGAAGGGACTGGCCTCCACAGCCTCCGCGGGCACCGGCGTCACCCTGCGCTCCCCGAATCCCACCCGGAGCGCGAGGGCTGCGGCGCAGGGCTCCCCCTCGAGCCCTCTCTCCCGCTCGCTTCCCCCTTGCCGAGCTTTCCTCCGCGCTCATCACGTATTTTGGCGGCGGCGGGAGGCGAGGCCGGCGGGAGGCGAGGCCGGCGGGAAGCGAGGCCGGCGCAGAGCAGCCCCGAGCGCCGCCCGCGGCAGCTCCGCGGCTCTCGGCCCCTTTCCGACCCTTCTCCGCCGCTTCCTGCCTGCGGCTGCAGTTGCAAGGCGGGGGAAGCGGCGCACAGAGGTTTCTCACCCGCCACCTCATGCTCCCCCTGCATGCGACATTTCAGCCCCAATTAGCTCCCTTTTGCTTAAAAAGCCAACTCTGGGGCTTCAGTCTCTCTATTTTATTAAGGAAAAAGTCTTCCCTTGCGATGTCGATAGAGAGACTGAGTGAGCTGGGCCTGTTTTGGAGACAGGAACAGGCTGTTCTCCAGGCCTGTTGGGCTCGGAGAAGAGAAGGCTGAGAGGGGACCTGATCAACATGGATAAGTTCATGAAGGAGAATGTAGGGAACAAGGGGCCAAGCTCTTCTCAGTGGTGGCCAGGGACAGGACAAGAGGAAATGGGTGCAAACTGTAACACAGTCAGTTCCATCTCCATGTGAGGAGGAACTTCCTTACTGTGAGGGTGCCAGAGCAGTGGCACAGGCTGCCCAGGGAGGTTGTGGAGGCTCCTTCTCTGGAGGTCTTCACAACCCGCCTGGATGCTGCCCTGTGCCCCATGCCCTAGGTGTGCCTGCTTGAGCGGGAAGGTTGGACTAGATGATCTCTAGAGGCCCCTTCCAACCTTGAACATTCCGTGATTCTGGGATCTCACACTTCCCTGCCCTACGCGTGTGGCTTTGCCCAAGATGGCCCAGGTACGAGGCGTGCGGGAGTCATTCCGCCTCAGAGTTAACGCGCCACAGCGCTTCAATGTCATGGGTGAGCCACAGCGAGCAAGCGCGGGCTCAGGAGGATCGCGATGTGGAATCCTGGTTGGAATAGGAGTCCTCCTGCCCTCCTATCAGCTCAGCAAGGCCAGGACGGAGAGAGGGGCAGATTAAGGTGGTTTGAGCAGACCGTGTCCTGAACCACCCGGAATTGAGCTCCGCTCTTGACACTCTGCTCATCTGCAGGGTCCCTCTGAGCCCTGGCCCTTCTCATAGACACCCTCAACTCTGTATTTTGAAAGACAAGTGGTGAAAGGAAAATTCATGGCGGGGGGATAGACTTGTTTTTTTGTCCGTTTTTAGGGATGAGAAAGCAGAGACTGGGCAAAAGAGGCAGGTGGTCCAGTGTGTTAATGCCTTTAAACACTTGCTTGCATGAATCCTCGTGAGAGGCGGGTGATGCCAGACACAAAAATCACTGCAGCCAAAGCGTCTACAAGCGGCTGCGGGTTTTATTTCTCCTGCTTCGCTCTCTTTTTATCTATTTTATTGTAAAACAAAATTGAAGCATGAACAGAGCTCTTTTCCTTCCACAGTGCCAGCACGCAGCTCCCTGCATCTTCCCCCCTTTGCCCCTCTAAAGACGGGGCCACAAAATTCCTGCTTCGTGCACGGCACAAGGGGCTGCTCGGTCCTCCCGACCTCGCAAGTAATGTTTTATTTTTATGCTCTTTCTTTAGACTAGTCCCCCCGTGGGCACTTCAGAGCAGGCGCTGCAGCAGCGAGGAGCTTCCCCTCCTGTTTGCCAGCGCGGCAGGCAAGATTTACAGCCCAGAATGACTCAAAATAAGGCGGGGGGAATACTGGGGTCCTCCCATGTGCGGGTTACGAGCGGCAACTCACCGCTGGAGACCATCCAGCTGACGCAGTAGCGCGGGAACACGGTCTGCGGGTTGTCGCTGTACGTCAGCAGGTAGTCGAAACCATTCTGCAAGAAGCAGGAGGGCAGCGAGCGTGAGGGCTCTGCTGCTGGGGACCCCGCTCCTTCCTCGGGGCCGCTCGCAGGACAGCGAGGGGGTCAGGGCAACGTGGTGAAAACCGGTTCTTAGATTCTTAGATTCGCACGCGGAGTTCTTCGAAAACTCACCTCATCGAAGGTCTTGTGCGGCCGGATGACCATCTGAGACTCGTAGGTTCGCACCCGAACGTATTCGGGGTCTTCTGGGACGCTTGGGTGCTCCACTGCCCTGGAGGGGACACGAGAAGGGAGCGTCAGAGCCAGGGCAGCAGAACCAGGCAGGGACCGCGCAGGGGCTCGGGTGGACACGCACCGCGACACCAGCACCATCATGTTGTTCTCCTTGTCCACGCGGTACCGCCGGACGTACACGTAGTCCCGCGAGTACATAGGGTACTGCGGACGGGAAGGAGGGGAGTCAGCGTGCGGAGCCGCTCGTGCGGCGCCAAACGGACAGGGGAAGGAGAAGGGGTCGCTCACCGGGAAGTGGGTTACCCAGTGGATCACTTCGGAGCCCGTGGCCAGGTCCCGCTCGATGACATCCAGCTTGATGACCAGTGAGTCCCACTTCTTCCTGTACTCGGTGTCCAGCTGCCAAGAAAGGAGGACAAGATCGGAGCAAGGTGCCCATGTCACCAACGTCATCGCTAAGGCAAAAGAACCATCCTCGGCTTGGGGGAACACAACCGTCCTCCCAGGCAGGTTTAACCCTCTAAGAAGTTAAAGATTCTCTGGAAAATGCCAGTGGAGGAGGAAGCACGGGGCCCCGTGCCACCTAGCAGGGTACACGGCGGGAAAACTAGGATCAGAAACCCCATAAAGTGCAGCGGAGCATCCAGACCTCGCCTCCAGCAGGAGCTGAGCACCACACATTGACTGGAGGAGCGGGTGAACGAGATAACTTGGCCCATTCTAACCTGTACTGGGTTCTAACTTCAGTTCTTTTACATCATGCAAATGATACCAAGAGCAGACAGTACCGGTTTTCCCCCTGGCAAGGGCTGGGAATGCTTTCTTTCTAACACATAGCGCATCCTGGCTTTCCCCACACTCACCTGCACATTGAAGAACTGCCTGGGAGTCACGTCCGTGTATGTTCCAAACACTGCAGGAAAGGGGGAAAGAATCAGTCACAGCCCCAGCAGGATCTCACCCCAGCACAGCAGGACCTCCAGAAAAACCGTTTCTCCCAGGCAAGCACCAGGATCGCTCGGCAGGGCCAATGCCACCGGGAAAGGGGCACTAAAGCTCCGGATCCCACAAGCAGAGCCCGCCCGCGCCGGCGGAATTACCCCGGTACTGATACAAGTGGCTGCCCTCGATCGGCCGCCGCCAGAGCTTGAAGTGCTTCTTGTCCATGACGAGCTCCCAGGGCTGCTCGGCCGCGGCGCGGGGCGGCGCGGGCTCCGGCGCGCGTGGGGCGCCGCTCACCTCCCGGATGCGCTCGTCCTCCCGCTCCTCGTGGGCGGCCAGCGCGCGGGCCAGCGCCTCGCTGAAGCGCGCGTACTCCTCGGCCGTGACGAGGAAGCGCGGCCGCAGCGCCGCCTCGGCGTGGTGCTCCCGCCAGAAGCGCTCAGTGGCGCGCCGGTGCTCGGGCCTGCGGCGCAGCCGTCAGCGGGGCCGCTGTCAGCACCGCCCGCTCGCCCGCCCGCCCGCCGCCTACCCGGCCAGGTGCTGCAGCAGCGCGGCGTGCGGNGCGGCGAGGCCGGGGCGCGTCCCGCAAACCCCATGCCGCGCTTTGCCGGGGGCGCCGGCGCTCCGGAGGCTCCGGGCTCTGCGCGCACGGCGAGGGCGGGAAGCGGCTCCTTCCCGCGCTGCCTTCGGCAGCGGCCGCGGATCCGAGCCCGTCCGGCCCCAAAGCGCCCGCGGGGGGACGGAGCATCCCCTCGACGCAGCAGCAAGTGCCCGCACGCAGAGGGACGCGGGAAGAACAGAGGGATTCAAGGCAGAGTCATTTCTGGAATGGAGCTGCCAGGGAGGCGGGAACGCTGCCCGGAGCGCTGCTGAGTCAGGGCAGGAGCGCCGGCTCCGCCAGGCTGCCGGGGAGCGCCCGGGATAGGGGCTGCCGGGGAGCGTCTGGGTCAGGGCGCACGCAGGGAATGCGCACGGAATTCCCCGGGACCCTGCAGCAGGAGAGGACGTGGAAGGAGGGGAGAAGGGGGAAAATCCGGGCGGTTTCGGAGGAGGAATCTGAGGTTCTTCTGAGCGCACGCGAGGAAGCGGGTGGCAAGCGGTGCCGGGGTGGCGAGCCGGGCTCGTCACCTCTCCGGAGGGAGCTCCGGCAAGACGGAGCCTCCTGGGAATGGTCTCCCGCTCCGCGTGCCGCTAAAGCTCCGGCTTAGGCCTCCTTCACCTGGGGAAGCCGGTCCCAGGGCACCACAGGGACATTCCACCCAAGCTCCTTAAGATCAGCGGGAAGAGCAGAGCCCGGAACAACCCCCTTTCCCCTGCAGGCTGAAGCCCTCTAGCTCCTGCGCCGGCATCCAAAGCTCCGACGGGAAGGGCTCATCCTACACCCCGCGCCAGCACCGACCTGTCACCAGGACCCCAAGGGAGGCCGCTCTCCATCTGCGGCGCTTTCGGCATCTCCAAACCCTGACGGTGCCCAAAGTCACTGATTATATTCCAGTAATTAGCGCCGGATGCAACTCAGCCCTCCCCTCGGCAGCCGGTGGGGCAGGTCCCGCCAGCCGGGTGAATCGGGGCCCGGGCGGCTCCCTGAAGCCCTGCGGCAAAATCCTCCGGCGGCTGCTCCGAAGCTCCGCGACGCGGAAGGGGGATCCCGAGGAGCATTGGAGCCGCTCCGCATGGGAAAGCGCCGCCCCGCGCGCCTCTTATCCCGCTCTCCGTGCGGCCCCTTCCCCTCTCCTCCACACGCAGGGGTCCCTTTGCAGGGAAAGGCAGCACAATCGGGCGAGAAGCCACGCGAGCCGCGGCTGGAAACACCGAAACCCGGGGCCCACGCAGTCGAATCCAAGCCGGCAGCGTCGCGGGGTCCCTGACCATCCGCCCCAGGCCCCTCTTCCCCGCTCCGTTGGCTTCTCCTCACATTTCCCCTCGTTTTCCCCCACACGGGTTTCCAGGTGAGTCGGCAAAACCCCTTTTGTGTCTCGTAGGGAGCGGAGCCACCGCGGCCGCCCCGACCGGAGCACCAGGAGCTCAAGGAAAAGCCGCAGGGTCCTCAGGAAACGCAGCAGAGCCCCAAGGCTGTGGAGCGCGGCCACAGGACGGGGCTGGCAGAGCCGGGGCGAAACGTGGAGGTTCTGCCCCGCTGCGCGGAGCAGCCGCTCCTGCGGCGCCGGCCACGCTCCCTGGCTGCTCGTTCTGCACGGAGAAAGGTATCGGCAAAGAGGAGGGCGGGAGGCTGGTTCCCAAAGCGGCGCGGCGCGCCGCGCGCGGCCTTCGCTGCCGAGCTCTTCCTCCCGCGAGCGCCGCCGGCACATGGGAGAGCTGCGTTAAAGCAGCCCCCTGGCACCGGTTCCCTCTGGAATTCCCAGGGAATCCCACGAAAAGCGAGCGGGATTGGCGCTGCCCAAACTTCAACCTGCCGAGTTAGGGTGGGAAGAGGAGAAGTAACGAGAGGGAACGTTAAAACACATAAATAACAGAGCGGGCTCTGCCCTGCTCTGCCGGGTGCTCCGAGGGCTGCTCCCAGACTCGCCAGGTCCTTAGGCGAGCGCAAGGAGGATCCCAAGGGGAGCCTTTAAATAGGGATCGGTTTTTAATCCGGCGCCTAACGCGGTCCCTGCTGAGCTCCACGGAAAAGCGCCGGGACGGGAAGGGAAGAAGCGGTGGCGGGGCCGGTCCCGCGGGACCCTGCGGGGAGGGCGCGCGGGGTTCGGGCAGCGCCGCAACGCTCCGGGCGGCGGGAGCCGGGGCGGCGGAAAGGGAACCGTGAGGATGGGGAAGGAGAGAACGAGCAGGCCCGGGGCGGCGACGGAGAACACGGGGGGACCGAGAGCTGGAGGAGGCGGGGAAACCGGGGAACGGGGA
>VZSG01001639.1:0-18088 GCA_013398315.1 Nothoprocta pentlandii | reverse complement strand
TGGCCTGGGCGCCCTCGGGGACGCTGCTGGCCACGTGCAGCCGTGACAAGAGCGTGTGGGTGTGGGAAGGTGAGCGCCCGCCCGGCTGCCCCGCGGCCCCGGCGCCCAGGCCCCGCTCACCACCCGCTTCCTCCGCGCAGTGGACGAGGAGGAGGAGTACGAGTGCGTGAGCGTGCTCAGCTCGCACACGCAGGACGTCAAGCACGTCGTGTGGCACCCCAGCCAGGAGGTGAGCGGGCGGGCGGGCCCGCGGCGGCGCCGTCCCCGCGGCCTCCCACCGCCTCCCTCGTCCCGCGCAGCTCCTGGCCTCGGCGAGCTACGACGACACGGTGAAGCTCTACCGCGAGGAGGACGACGACTGGGTGTGCTGCGCCACGCTCGAGGGCCACGAGTCCACCGTGTGGAGCGTGGCCTTCGACCGCGACGGGCAGCGCCTGGCGTCCTGCAGCGACGACCGCACCGTGCGCGTGTGGCGCCGCCACGAGCCGGGCGCCGAGCAAGGTGAGGGGCGGCCCCGGACTCAGCCCCTTCCCGCCCGCGCAGAGGGGTAAGGGGGGCTCTGTGCCGCAGGGGGGGCCGGCGGCAGCTCCGATCCCAGCTGGAAGTGCGTCTGCACCCTCTCCGGCTTCCACACGCGGACCATCTACGACGTGGCATGGTGAGCACGCGGCCGCTCTGGCGCGCTGGGGCCGCCCGTGGCCCCGCGGGCACCGCCTGACGCCGCCGGCACCGCAGGTGCCACCTGACGGGCGCGCTGGCCACGGCCTGCGGCGACGACGCCATCCGCGTGTTCGAGGAGAGCGCGCCCGGCGCCCCGCACGAGCCGCCCACCTTCAGCCTGGCGGCCCACGTGGCCCGCGCGCACACCCAGGACGTCAACTGCGTCGCCTGGCACCCCACGGAGCCCGGCCTGCTGGCCTCGTGCAGCGACGACGGCGACGTCGCCTTCTGGCACTACCAGCGCCCCGAGGGCTGCTGAGCGCCCAGCGTGACGGCCGGGGCCACGGTGGGTGCATGCGGGGCCCACGGGCCCCCGGGGACACGCGGGGCAGCACCGGGGGCGTCCCCCTGTCCTCACATGCATGGACGTGCTCAATAAAACAGTGCTGGCTGCGTAGGCGAGTCCGGCTCCTCCTTGGCGCCAACAAAGCCCTCCCTGCGGGCGATGTCGGTCCCTGGGGACTTGCCGCAGTGGCCACGAAGGGGCCGGGGGTTTTGTCCTCCCTGGAAACTGGGGCCTGGGGAAGTCGGTTCCCGCAGGGGGGGAACCTGCTTTTCCCTTCCACCACCCCCAAACCACCCCCGTTCCCTCTCTCAGCTGTTAGACAGCAAGAGCACCAGCTCAGGCTCTTAATTAATCCTGCTAATGACCGTTTTGAGCTCCGAGAGAGAGGGGGACTGTTTTCTCCAGCCCCTGCCCTCCCTCAAAACCCCCGTTGCAGAGGCCCATGGGGAGGGTTAAGGTTTATTCCAGCTGCTGCAGTTGCTCCGCGCTCCCACATACAGCTGCTCCCTAAAAACACTGTACAGAGCAACACCACCCTAAAAAACACCCAGCGCGGGAGAAGAGGGAGGCCCCGGGGCCGAGGAGCAGAGCGGGCGCCAGCAGCGAGGGCCGCCTGCCGGACGTGGCGCCGGGCGCCGCACGAGGGTCCCCGTTCGTGGGGCGAAGCGGCAGCGCCAGCGGCCCTCAGTCGGACTCGCTGTCGCTCTCGGCCTCCTTCACGTCCACGCTGAACTTGTACTCCTGGTCGCAGCCCATGTAGGCGTCGCTCATGAAGTACAGCGTGTAGTTGTGGGTGCCCGTGGCCGGGGCCACGAAGTCGAGCTTGACCTGCGCCAGGGAGCGCGCGTTGGGCGGCACCGCGGGCACCCCCGGGCACCCCGGGGCCCCGCGCGCTCCCGCTCGCCCCAGCCCTGCTCACCTTGGCTTTCTGCTGCAACGTCAGCCGCTTGATGGAGATGAGGCTGTTGGATTTGGAGTCGCCGATCACCACCCACCAGCCCTCCTCGCGTTTCTGCCGGAGGGAAAAGGGCTCAGGCCGGCTCCCGCCGTGCCCAGCCTTGCTGAGCACCCCCAGCGCGGGAGATGCTGGCGGAAACCCCCGGGGCAGAGCTGGACATACCTGGGGGAAGAGGGGTGCGATGACGGGGCCGGTGACCTCCTCTTCGCGCTCCAGCTGCACCAGCACCACCACAGGCCCTCCGCTGCGTGGAGAGAGCCACGGGAGAGGGGGTGAGGGTGGCCCCGCGGCGGCGCGGGGCGGCGCGGCGCGCCGGGACCCACCTGCGGATGCTCTCCTTCTCCACCACCTCGTAGGAGAGCTCAATGTTGGGGTAGCGGTTGCAGAAGCGGGCGACGTCGGCGATCTGCGCGTCCGAGAGCTGCAGCAGCGCGTTGCGGTCCTCGTCCTCCATCTCCATGATGTCGAAGACGCTCTCGACACCCTGCAACAAGGAAGCGGCGGCGCCCGTCAGCCTCGCTCAGGGCTCGGCCCCGCGACGGGAAGCCAGCGGCTCCCGGTTCCCAGGAGGAGCCTTTTCCTCGGCACTTGCCTTGTCCGTGCAGCGCTTGATGTGCTCGGAGGTGAAGTGAGGCAGCTGCTTGAGGTACGAGTCCTTCGACCACATGGCCTGCGTGACCATCTGCGCCAGCTCCATGGCAGCCAGCGCGGGGCTGAGCCACCCGTTGCTGGACAGCACGTCCACGCACGCCTGGATCAGCCGGATCGCCTGGGGGAGGGCGGGACGCGTCGGGAGGGCGCAGGGCAGCCCGGGGCCGCGGGGATTCCGGGCGCCCGCGCGCTCCCTCTACCTTGCTGAGGATCTCCTCGGTGTCCGACTGCAGCTCGGCGCTCAGCTGCATGCGCGACAGGTGGGCCTGCAGCAGCAGGTTGGTCTTGACGTGGGGATCGTTGAATTTGGGGTTGGTCAACTTGTGGGGAACCTTTTGGGCCAACTAGAGGGAGACAGAAATCCATCAGCGTTGCAGCCACACAGTGCAGAGGTCCCTGCAGCCATCCTGCTCGTGTGTCCCCCAGGGCCCAGATGCCACCAGCAGCACTTTGGTGCTGGGCGCGCTGCCCGCTCGCTCACCTGCCGCAGCAGGTTGTCCTCGTGGTGCCTGATGGGGATGTTCTCGTACTCGGCGGCGTTGGAGATGATCTCGATCAGCCCCCGCACCTTGGTCTTGGCGTTGAGGGACATGCTGAAGAGCTCTGGGGAAGACAGGGAGGCCGCAGGGTCAGGGAGAACCAAGGCAGCATCAGCCCCCAAACCACGAGATGCTCTTGGCATCATGCTAAGGGCCGCGGCCTTTTGCCTCTAACCACACGTGTGGGACATCCTGTTTGCCCAGAGCACAGCACGTGGGCTCCACAGAGCCCTCACCGATGGTGGTGTAGTTGATGTAGTAGTAGGCCGCGATCATGCCCAGGTTCAGAGGAGCCACGTCCATCTCGTCCTCGATGCTGATGCATTTGGACTGCTCCAGGTCGCTGAGTGTCTGCTCCACCAGCTCCGAGAGGTGGTCCGAGAGGTGCCGGTGGGACACGCCTGCAGGAGCAGCACCAAGGGGCTCAGGGGCTTCCCAGCAAGGGGAAAAGCTGCTCTTGGGGACGCTGAGCCCACAGGGAAGAGGCAGGGGGGCATCCACCCACCCCGGCTCATTCAGTGCAGACCTCTCCACTCACCTTGCAGGTTGTAGTAGTTTGGATTCTGGGTCATCCTGCGATAGAGGAAGGTCCACGTGAGGTAGTCCACTGCGTCCTGCTTGTTCTCAATGGTCTTGGTGACAATCTCGGCATTGAAGTGATCGTGCATGCAGTGGTCCAGGTGCGACTCCACCGGCAGGGGCTCATAGAGGAATTTCTTGAAGAAATCCTACAGCAGGGCAAGGGCAGAGGCAAGGGGACCAAATATGGACCTCTGTCCATAAAAGCTCTCCCAAACCCAAGAGCAGGGCTTGTGGCAAGAGTTCGGAGCCACAAGGAGAAACCCGCAGCACAAGCAGGAGAGCAGTGCTCAGAGGCGAGACACAGTGCCCGGCTCCACACTGACCTTCTTGGAGCCCTGGCACATGATGACACAACGGCCCTCGTCGTCCTGCAGCGGGCGGTTAGCGTGCCCCACCATCTGCAGAACGTCGTAGATGGGGTAGTCCACGTACCTGAGACACGGAGAGAGCAGCGCTGTCACCGGGGGCAGATGCTTCCCGGAAAGCTCCCGCTGCTCCGCTGCCCGGGGCGTCACTTCTGCCCGGACAGGGATGAAGCCCTTGGGGATTCGGGTCTCGTGCCCGATGCACTCACGCGTGGATTTTGCCGTTGTAGTACTGCGTGTCCATGATGATCACGAGGTGAGCAGCGATGCCCATGCCCCAGCAGAGGCTGCGGGAGGCAACCATGACCTGAACCGCTCCTGGAAGGCGAGCGGAGAGCGCTCAGCTGGAGGCAGAGCACGTTTCTGGGGCCAGCGCTTGCACCACAAGGGAAAACAGCCCCAGAAATACAGGGGAAGCCACGTCCTCACCAGAGCTGAAAAGCTGCTCCACCACTCGCCGCTCCATGGCCGTGAGCCCCTCGTGCAGGTAGCCCACGCCGTTCACAAGCGTCTCCTTCAGCGTGTTGTCATTCAGCTTCTCCAGGTATGGTATGAGGTCCTTCTCTGCACAGTGCAGGAACCTGACGGGGAAGAAAGAGACTGGTGACACGTGCCGAGACCAAGACACAGGCATTTTGCAGCACTAGTAGTCCCTCAGGCCAGTAGAGTCAGAGGAAGGACAAAGGGACAAAGCCCAGGGGGACCCAGCACGGCCACCTTTGCCTCTGCACGTCCGAGGCGCACGTGGTGAGGATGTTGATGGCCGTGAGGCGCGTCTGCTTGCGGGACGGCACGAAGACGATGACGGGCTTCTTGGGAGAGTGCTTCATGATGGCGTGGTAGACGGGCTTGGCCATGGAGAGCAGGCGAGTCTGCGTGTGGCTGATGTTGAAGCCCTGCACAGAAGAGCAGCAAGGAGTGAGGGCACCCGAGAGCCCACAGAAAGGGCAAGGAAAGGAGAAACGGAGGGAGGAGCCGGCCAAGTCCTACCTGAATGTGCAGCTCCAGGGGCACGGGGCGGACGTTGGGGTGGAAGTTGAAGGTGGAGGTGGCGCTGCAGCCCAGCCAGTGCGCCACGTCCTTGGCGTTGGACAGGGACGAGCTCAGGGCCACGATGCGGATGGGCCGCTCGATCTGGGAGGAGATGTAGCGCATCCGGGAGCAGATAACCTCCAGCACCGGCTGCAAGGGCACACAGCAGGTTGGAGGGGGACACGCAGGAGCTTGGGGCGGCTCGGCCACCTCTCCTGGCTGAGCTGCAGCCACCACGGCCCGAGCACCCTCATCCCTGGGCTCCTCACCCCTCAACTTCCCAAGGGAATCAGCCCTCCTATCCCCACACCGGGGCTTCAGCAAACTCCCATGGGAAAAGCTGCCCTCATTCTAGGTACCAGGAACCATCAGCCGCCCCAGGACCACCACGGTCGGTCACCCACCCCGCATGACGGCAGCGCGCCCGAGACGCACCCCATTCTCGCCCCCGATGAGGTGCACTTCGTCCACGATGAAGAGGTTGACGTTCTGGACGTTCTTGCGCTGCTTCCAGCGCCGTGACAGGATGTCCCATTTCTCAGGGGTGCTGATGATGATGTTCCCTTTGCCCAGTAACTTCAGGTCGGTGCTGGTCTCCCCCGTCAGCAAGACCACCTTCTTATTGAGGCGCTCCTGGAACTTCTCGTACCAGTCCATGAAGACCTGCCAAAACACAAGGAGGGGGCGGTTGTTAATCCCGGATCAGAATGTGCTCTATCAAACTCCTGGAGATACCCAGGCACGTGTGGTGCATGCAGGGGCCTCACCTGCTCTGCCAGGGCCTCCATGGGGGTGATGTAAACGCAACGTCCTTCTGAGTTCTGCAGCAACATCCTCAGGATGGCGAACTCGGCACAAATGGTTTTGCCGCTGCCCGTGGGGGCACCCACAAACACGTTGTCGTCGCTGTTGTACACTGTGTTAAACACTGGGGACAGAGGAACGACACGGATGTGAGCAGCTCTGCACCGACTCCGCGGGACCCCTGTCGGGGCTGAGGAACCAGCAAAAGAGCTTGCTGAGGAGGAACGGAGCAGAACTGAGACCCACCCTGAGTCTGGATGGGGTTGAAGAAGGGGAACTTGTCCTGGTAGAGGCTCTCGAAGGAGCTGTTTCGCAGAGCGGATACGGGCAGCGGCTGCAAGTCCAGCAGCTCAGTTGGAGGAGGATACTTCTCAGGCAGGATGAGGTGGCGGAAGGAAACGGGCAGCTGGGTCTCGCAGGCTGTCGGGTAGAGACACTCGAATACGTTGGAGCCCCTCCAGGATGAAAACGTTTCATCTCTGGGGCTCTCAACCCAGCTGCTGGGAGGGAGACTTACAAAGCCAGCGGTCGGAGACCACGCGGATGAAGTACTGTGGGGGCAGCGGCTCAAAGACGGGCACAAAGAAGGTGACGAGGTGCTCGTCCTGCGCGTACTTGGCTTTCAGCAGGAAGTACTCGTGGTGCAGGATCACTTCGCTGTCCACGTCCTCCACCAGGATCCAGAAGGCTTCAGATGAACCGTGCACCTGGGCAACAAGAGCTCTTACCTTCGTAGCAGAGCCCAGAGCTCCCCCTTCCAGACCTCCAGGGCTGGACACCAGCTCTCCCACCCCAGGAGCACCCTCCTGGCCCAGGAAATGGGATTCTTTAGCTGCCCTGCTTTAAGGAGGGTGGCTCATCCCCTTGCACAGCTCACCTTCTCATCCCACTGGAAGTCAGGGGCGATGGTGAGCTCTACCTTCAAGGTGGAGCGAGTAATGGGCTGCAAGTGGACAGAGAGTTCCAACTTTGGGAACAGATGGACGTATTTGTGGATTGTCTTGCCCATCTTAGGCATTCGGATCAGCTCTCCTGCAAAAGAAGGACGCTGCTGTCAGGACAGGCAGGGTGATCAGTGCTTCTGGAACTGAACATCACTCACTCTCTGCGACCCAAGTGCTACCAGAAAGGCAGAGGGAAGTCCCACGGCAAAGCCACTACATTCTTCAGGCTGTGCCAAGATCCTCACCACTTCTGCCACTTGAGGCATATTGGAACAAGCACCCCAGCCTCCAAGACAGAACACAGCACAGAAGAACGAGGAGGCGGAAATCTCCCTCTAGCATCTGCCCTGTGCCTCAGTACCTATTTCGTTATGGTTCAAGTCATAGAGCCGCTCAAATGGGAAGTTCTTCTTCTCGATTTTCTTCACTACTTCTTCAGGGAGTTTCTTGAACTGGCGCAAAGGGCACATGGACTGCCACCTGCAAGGGCAGCACGAGGGGAGACAAGCAAAGAAACAGAGAAGTGCTCAGAGCGCTGCGTTCACCACGTTGCCAAAGACCAGCCCTCAACCAGAGCCTGGTACAGCACCGATCTTGGCCAAGAACCTGCCCGCGAGGCCTCCTACGTGAGGGGCCATCAGAGAAGTCCCCACTTACATGCGTTTGTCAATCATCTTGCAGAGGTTGAGGGTTTTGTCGGTGAGCTGGGCCCAGCCACGGTTCAGCACGATCTCGAAGATGGCACGCATGAGCCGGCCGGCAGACTGCGGGGACAGAGCACACCTCAGGGCTCTACTCCTTCCTATTCCTTTTATTCCCAGCCACAGAGAAAGAGGTTTGACCTCGGGTGCTTCATCCCAGACGCCCATGAGTGAAGCAGTAATTTGATTTCCAGCCTCAGGAACTTGGCATTTGTGGCAGGAGGACAAGGCTCCTCTGCAGTTCTCTATAGCTGAATCAACTCAGGATTTTGATTACAAATAAAAGACTCCAATGAGGACCTAATTCCCACACAGTGGGTGGTGTCAGACCTCCTCACACACTCACAGCTCCATTATCATCAAAACCACTTATGAATACGAACTGAAGCCCTGAAATATGAGCCCTGTTGCTAGCAGGAAGACCACGAACAGGATGGACTGCACACACCTAGGGGAGACGGAGGCCCCGGCCACGTTTCCTTGCTCACCTGGGTAACATACACCATGTCTGCCATCAGAGCAAATCCTTCCAGCTTCAGCTGGGAGATGAAGGCCTGCAGGAGCACGTTGATCTGCAGAAACAGGAGAGAAAACGTTTTCTCAGGGCCACCTGATCCAGGTGGCCTTCAACGTGCAGCAAGACAGAGGGGCTGGAAAGGTCACCAAGGACCAGCTGATCTTCACGCGCTCAACCTAAAACTTGGAGCACCTCTTACAGTCCAGGATGTCACACACAGGGAGGACAACACAAAGGTCTCACACAGCAGCAGACTGACATGGCATTTGGGGTGCCAGCTATGTCACAAGCATCACTCTTGCCTCCCGAGACAGGCAGGAGGCCCCTCACGAGAGCAGGCGAGACCCACCTTGGCACTTGGCTCCTCGATGCTCTCCTTCACCGGGATCGGAACTCGCTCCAGCAGCTTCTGGAGCTCGAGCTTTTCCTCCTAGGACACCAAGGGAAGAGAGACGTGATGCTGCAGAGCTATTCCTCTGTGGGACCATTCCCAATAGAGGAGCTCCGAACTTTCTCGCTTGGATGGAGGTGTCTGGCTCCATACCTCCCTCACGGTGATGTTCCTGAACTCTGAAGACAGCGAGAAGACCCGGAACAGCTCGATTTCACTCAGGGTGGGTTTAAGGAGCTGATTATAAGTTTGCATCGTATCGTTGGTGATGTAGTAATGGCTGGCGATGCGGCCCAGCTCTGTCACCTGCGACAAGAAGCAGAACACGGTTATCTGCCCGTCCCTGGCATCGCTGGAAAATGCTGAACAGAAACTAGCCTGCAGGAGGGAAGACATTTCCAGGCAAGCTAAGCATCCGCTCTCAGGCTCCCCATCACCCAGGAAAGCTGCTTTGGCAGCACAACTCCCCGTTTTGCACCCTCGCCCTCTCATCTCACTGCCTCTGAAGCAGTGAAACTGCAGCAGGAACGTGACGTTCCCTAGGAGGCAGTGGCAAACACTGAGGCAGAGGAGGCTCCTGCTCAGCTCTGCTCAGGCACAGCACCCTTCCCAAGTCCCGCCTTGCCTGGAAGTTCCCCGTCTTCTTGTCGTATTTCACCAGGTTGTTCTTGTCTAACATGAGGGCTGCAGTGTGCACCAGGTCCAGGCGGCGCTGGTCCAGCAGCGGGTCCCCCTTCAAGTCATCGTGGGATATCCCGTAGAGAGTGGGGGTGCGCAGCATGCGGATGTACAGGTAGGTGTAGCCGAGCCAGTTCACGGCGTCCTGAGGGAAGGCCAGGACACCGTCAGGGCTGCAGCCTCTGCCAGCAAGCTCGAGGGGACACGCGGGGACACCCTGCAAGTTTCTGGGCTCCCCTATAACGAGCGGCCTCACCGCTGGGCGGGATTGCTCTGAGGAAAGGTCGTGCACCCATTTTCACCACTGAGCCTACACAGGGGGAACATATGGCGAGAGGGCAAAGCTCTCCACTCACCTTGGCGTTCTGGACGTTCCCGAGCACCGTCTCCGCGTTCAGCATGTCAGGGAGCTTTGATACCATCTGGCTTTCTATGGGGAGCTGCTGGTTGAGCAGGGACAGGTAATACTGCAGCTCTCCATGGGACGTGATGAGGATCCCCTCACCTTTGGTATCGTACTGGGGCCGCCCGGCACGTCCCAGCATCTAAGAGAAAAGAAGAGAAGAAGTCAGCGAAAGATAAGAGCTTTAAGCTCCTTGTTACTGTGTCCTGGGATTTTACAGCCAGACTGCTTGGTCTGCTTTGACTTCCAGCTGGTTGGAGTCATGTACAGATATCCAAGACGTGTCTGGGCAAGAGGCAGAGAGAGAAAACTTTTCTCCTGCGTCTCCTCTGTCTTTCCTCCTCCTGATCCGCTTCTCCTGTGCCCTCGCAGCAGGGCAGCTCAGAACAGCTGAGACTGCCTGAGAGTAGAAAACAAGGAGTCATTGCACCAAAAAAATACCAAAGCAGCCCACAAATGTGCCCTGGAGGAGAGGAAAGAACCTGCCCCAGGTCACCCTGGTCAGTTTGGTAGCAGAACTTCACCTGCAAGATGTCCAGAGCGCCCAGCTCAGTCCAGCGCCCCTTCTCAGGGCTGTACACCTGCGTGCCCTTGATGATGACTGTATGAGCAGGGAGGTTCACACCCCACGCCAACGTTGCGGTGGACACCAGAACCTGTAGGAGCAAAACAGTGGTCAGCAAGAGGCAGCCCTTTTCTAAGGGGAAAAGGATGGTCCTGCCATTAGAAACACACACGGCAGGGACAACATGACTGCTGGGACACACCTCTAGCTTTAAATACCCATCTCCCCTCAGGGAGATGCTTTTGTCCCCTCTGCTAGTGGTCAAGGCTTTTAGTTCTTATTCTTTATGCGGTACTGGAGGCTCCCTTCATTAGGCACCAGCTTTGGGAAGGCAGGATGGAGGCCAGCTACGCTTGATCTCCTACATTTTGCCCAAAGGGCTATTTCAAAACACGGCTCAAGCATTTTTTTGTGCAGTATCTCTCTGGATTGAACATGTCCTGGAGAAAACTCCTCGTGGGCAGTGATGCTCACCTGAATATGCTTGTCAGCAAACAGATCCTCCACCAGGGTCCGATCCACTCGCGTCATCCCTGCGTGGTGAATGGCGAAGCCGTAGGGCAGGAGATCCTTCAGCTCCAAGTTCTGCAGCAAAAACAACCAGCCTTAGGTTTTCAACTTGATCTGAGTCATGCCAGGAAGAAGAGAGGCAAGCGAAGGTAGTGCAAAGCCCTGAGGAGGCTGAAAATGTGCACTCCCACACGGCTGCTGTTGCTGCGTCAGAAGAGCCCCGCACTTACCTTGCACTGCTCCGCTTCGGTCCTCAGCACCTCGGTGGAGGCCGAGCCTTCTCGCAAGAAGAGCCCCAGGGTGTCTTTTTCAAGACACATGTCCCTGATGGCCCGGGCCGTCTTGCCGGTCTCCTTCCTGGAGTGAACGAACACCAGGACCTGCCAAACAAGCACACGGTACCATTGCTGAGAAGAAAAATCACTGTGGCAGCATTTGGCAAAGTTGACCCAGTCTGCCCCTTGAGACTTTAACAGAGAGCTCTACTCCCCCATCTTGGCCATTTTTTCAGCAGAAAAATGCTATAAAAAGAGAAAGAGAGCAAATTTCAGCAGAAAATTGCTATAAACAGAAGCATACATTTTCTTTCTTCCTCAGCTGCCACTGACCACCCAAACCTCCACAGCCACATTTCTGCAGCCACAGCAAATGCAGAAGCTCAAAAGAGCTTCACCAGCAACAGGCACAAATCAGGGTTAACTGCCATAGGAACACTAAAACAAAGGATCCAACCTGGTTCTTCCCAGCATGCTCCATAATCTTCTCATAAACAATCTCGTTCATTATCTGGAAGCGTTTGATAGCTTTCTTCTCTGTTATACCCACGTAGGTCTGCTCTAGGGGCACCGGTCGGAAGCTGTAAGAAAAAGGAGAGCCCGTAAGGGAGCAGAAGAAAGAGGAAACCTTAGTACGACGTTTCTGTCAAGAGGCAGTGCCACGTACTTCCTCCAAATAGATATAGTTCAGGATTTTGGGGTAACAAGTTCAATACTCTTCCTTTGAGCCATTTTTGATGGCTTGATTTGATGGCTCCAGTCTGCACATTACAAAGTATTCCTGCCTCCTTGAATTCACTTGCTCTGCACGAACTCGGGAAGCCAAACAGTGTTTCAGGAGCCACCACAGTCCTGTTTTGGGCTTTCTCCCATCACCATCTGCACACTGGCACTGCAGAATTCACCTACCTTCTCTACAGCTCATTCTTGCAAATGTGACAACACGGGACACCCAGTGCACATTTTAAGTGTGTATTTCACTCTTTGGACCTTAACATACATTTCTTAGCAAGTCCTAGAGCAAATAAATCCATGACTAAGACCAGTGTAGAGGCCCAGTGAGATTCCAGTATCATTTGAGAGACATATTTATCCACAGCCTGATAACAAAAGACCTTTCTCAGCTTTTCCAGGTACCTGTTATCAAAATAGAACAAGCCTTTGGCAGGGTCTACTCTGAGGAATGTAGCCACGTCCTCGTAGTTGGGAAGGGTGGCACTCAAGCCCACAAGCCTCACATCCTCCTGGGTCATCTCAATGTTGCGGATGGCTCTGGCCACCAGAGACTCCAGGACGGGTCCTCGGTCATCATGGAGGAGGTGTATTTCATCCTGGGAAGGAGAAAAGAGGGAAAAGTTACTCCAGCTCCAGGCTGGCTCCATTCATCTGCTTTCCCTTCTTGCTGGCAGTCGCGTGCAGCCTCTTTGCGTGGGCTGAGGCGGACTCATCGCTCGGCCCCCGTGGGACGCCCGCTCCGAGGCGGCGCCGCGCCAGCGAGGCCCCTGGGTGCTCACCAGGATGACGAGGCGCACCAGCTGGGTGTAGGTGCGCTCTCCGCCCTTGCGCGTGATGATGTCCCACTTCTCCGGGGTGCACACGATGATCTGGGTAGCGCTGATCTCCTCCTTGCACAGCTGGTGGTCCCCCGTCAGCTCAGCCACGTTGATGCCGTACGTGGCCAGGCGCTAGGAGGAAGCCCAAGAGCACTTAGGTCGATAAACACCCGTTCCCCAAGAGCGAGTGTTCCCCGAGACGCTCACGGATAGTTTCACGCTTGCCTATTCCTCCGTGCCAAGCAAAACACAAGGAAGCCGCTGCAATAAAACTCATCTACGGCTGTAGGGGGACAAGCACCCAGCCTTTCATTACCTTCCCGAAGCTGCCCACCATCTCCTGCACCAGGGACCTCATGGGCGCAATGTAGATGATCTTGAACTCGTCCACGTTGATGGTCCCATCGATGTTAATGTGCTTCCCTATTTCCCGCAGCATGCACATGAGCGCCACGTTGGTTTTCCCGGCCCCCTAGAAGGGAAGCAGAACCGGCCCCATCAAATCCGTGTCCTCCCTGGGGTGAAGGTGAGGCCGTGAAGGCAGCTCTTTCCTGCCTAAACGGGCTGCTCTCCAGCTGCAGGGTGGTGAGCAGCTCCCCTCCTGCTGCCCACGCGGGCTGTGAGCGGCTCCTCACCGTGGGCGCGCACAGCAGGAGGTTCTCATCCGACTCCAGCGCCGCGCGGTACAGCTTGCTCTGAATCCGGTTCAGCGTCTTGAACCCTTCGAACCCAGCCTGGGCGTACTTGGGCAGCTTCTCCACGGAGACCAGTTGCTGCAAAGGGAAAACACGGAGATGAAAGTCCTGGTTTCAGAACCTTGCGACCTGCAGGGCACGTGGGAGATGTGAAAACATCCTGGGGAGCAGACGGACAGCAGAGAAGCAGCCCTGTGTCCAGTGACCAGGGAGCAGGTTAGGAAGAGATCAAACAAGAGCTGTTTGCTGGTCCTGCAAGTCATGGGTACGGTTCCAGAACATCTACTGCAAGAGCAGTGGGAATCCAACATACTTGGCACCAAATAAGCGACAACCAGGTGGGTCACCTACCTCTTCAGAGCCAAAGGGCTTCGGCTTGAGGGCGGGCACGTGCACCTCCTCGTAGCCCTTGCGCTGCCTGCGGAAGGAGCCGTCGGGCAGCTGGCATCGCTTGTTGGCCATGAAGTGACTGCCCTGAGCAAACACCAGGTCCTCCAAGTCCAGCACCTGCCGAGGAGCCAACGCCTGCACGGAGCAGAGGGAGAGTCAGGCGAGGAAGATGCAGGGAGAGAATGACCCTCTCCTTCCATTTTCGCCCTGGGACTCACAGCAAAGCAACTGCACCCACCTAGCGAATATCTATGTGATAAATCAGGGGCTCATCCTCAACACCTTCCCTTCCACCATCTTCCTGTGCATTCTACTTCAAATCCTTTTAACATCTACTTGGGAGGCTTGTGTGAAGGAATAACGGGTGGATATGGAGAGTCTTACCTCTCCTCCTTGGTCCAGATCCATGGTTTCCAGGTCAGTATCCATCCGGGACTGCCGAACACGCTCCCGGCGAGAGCGTTCCTCCTGAGCGAAGAGACAATGGGTCAGCCCCTCTCCCTATTCCTCCTCTTCCTCCCGTGCCCTGGCTTAGCACCCCGCTAGTCCCCACGACTGCGGTGCCAGGCGTGAGGGTGGCTCGCGAGCCCAGGCGCTCACGTGCCACCACAGGGTGCCCTGCACACTATCAGCACCGCCAGCCCCTCCCCAGAACCGGCCCTTCGTATCAACGCGACACGGAAACGCTGCTTCCAAAAGCCAGAGCGCTAACGCGGCACCCCAGTGTTGCTGCTACGAGGAGCAGCTCCGTGCGGAGTGTCACACTCCAACCCCTAGTGACTACGAGCCGATGGGGGCGACTGCAGGGTTTTATTGCAGCGAGTCTCACACCGAGAAGGTTCAGAGGTGAAAAACATTGTCACCAGAGCATAAGCAGCAGCACAAAAGCCTGAAGCTTAAGCATGCTGGTGTTCTTCTAGAAAAGCAAACACCTGGGCGACTTGGAAATAAAAAGGATAAATTTATTGCCCTATCAGATGCATCTCTGCAGTCACCCAAGCAACACTTCCTACGCTTCCCAGATCCTCGGTGAGTAAGCGGATTCTGCTCCCACAAACAGAAAACAACGGAACGGCGGCTCAGCCAGCAACAAGGAAGCCAGGATCCCTCTACGCATCTTGTGAGGGTCCCGCTGCCCTTACCCGGATGAGATCTTCCTTCTCCGTCTCGTGCAGCTGGTACAGGAACTTGGACAGCTCGGGATCCGCTTCCATCTTCCCCATTATCCTCTCTTTCTCCGCCTCGCTTTGGGCACTGGCCAGCAACGTGCAGTACAGGACTGGCAAAAGGAAACCACGAGATGCAAGGTGGGCACGAGGCTGGAGGTAAAAGAGGGCGCAGAGGCGCGCCAAGCCCTGCTGGTGGGCAGGGGCAAGGGAGACACCACTCACTCATCATGCGGTGCTGCCTCAGCACTTTAATGAAGTCGAAGGTGTTGAAGCCCAGGAGCAGGACAAGCTGGTTCTCACATTCCCGGTCGTCGCTGGCAGTCTGGGAAAAGACACGAGGAGCAACAAGTTATTGGTGGGTAACGTCTGCGTCGCACAAAGAAGGGCCCTGAGCTGCAGTGCAGCTGCTCGTTCACCTTCAAGATCTCCAGCACTTCATCCGCCTTCTTCTGCGACACTATGGCATCGTCGTAGAAGCGGCTCAGCTGCCGCTGCAGCCAAAAGGCGTCGATGTCTCGGGGATGCAGATCCTTCTTCTTCGAACTCATCAGCTCACCCGAAGCCACAAGCTTCAAAAGACAAAAAACAAAAAAAAAATCATTCCAAAGTCGTATTCCTCCGTGGGAAACGCATTCATGCACCCCTCGCGTGGCAGAATGGGTGTTTAGAGCCCACTCCTTCTGGCACAGGGCAGAACAAAACCAGCAGCTCAGCTCTGCTGGTTGGACCCCGAGGCACCTACATGAACCTTGGCCTCCATCGGAGGACGGCCTTCAGAGCTGCCTTCCAGCAGCAAGGAGCTCAACTCCACGCAGTGCCCAGCAGGATCCCTGCCCCTGCGCCCAGGCACGGCGGCGACGAGCGCGCCATGCGCCCTGCGCCCCCCGGGCACTCACGTTGGCTGAGAGGGTGCAACGGACCACGGCTTCGTCTCCTTCCATGTCGTCGTCGGAGGCCTCGTCGCGCACCTCGCCGTAAATGTCCTCGTCGCCTTCCTGTCAAAACAGGCGGCCCCGTGAGCGGCTTTTGACGCCAGCAGCGAGCAGCTTTTCCAGCGAAACGAGCAAGCGGGCACCCCGCTCCTGAGGACGCACAGCCCGCAACACGAGCCCACAACCTTGGGGGCACCAAGGTCTCTGCACCTATTTACACAGGGCACCCGCTCACCCCAAGGTCACTGCACAGAAGCCTTCTTGCCTAGCGGCTTTGTGTCACGCAACTAAATTTATTAAATTATTTGCATCCCTGGGCTATCAGAAAAAGGTTTTATGAGGGCTCCGAGTCTCTGTTTGCTCTCTCCTCCCAATCCTGGAGGGCAAACTACAAAGGGCTTCCAAGCTGCGCATCTGACTTCACGCCTTCCTCCCGCCGCCGCGAGTTCTCCCGGGAGATGGAAATCCCACCGGCTGCTTGCTGCACCACGCGCTCGCTGAAAGCCTTGGGTGGGCGAGACAGACCCTTGCGAAGGCTGGAAGCAGCATCTAAAATAACCCGGCCTCTCTTCCCCCGCACGCGAATCGCAGCCCGAGCCCGCGTCGGCTTGCCCAGGGGCTCCCCCCCACTCACCTCCTCGTCCGACTCGAACTGCACGTTCACGCCGTACGTCTCATCAATATTGTCATCTGCGAGGGAGAGCGGTGTTAATTAACGAGGGAAAATCTGGCGACCATCTGCAGGATCCACACAGCCCGCCCCCGCGCACACGAATTTTGGAAAGAACGAGAGTCGGGGCTTGAAAAGCATCCAAAATTCCCTGGTTTCGCCGTGTGAAATTACGATTCCTGCAGCGAGGCTGCTTTTGGCAGTCGTTGCTGCGGCGCTGCTTCCCCCAGCGCCGTTCTGAGCGCCGCAGCCCGGCCGGTGCTGCCCGTACCCATGTTCTGGATCTCCTTGTCACCCCCGTAATCCGTGATCTTCTTGCCCAGGTTCACGAGCACGTGGTAGCGGGTGTCGTCCGTCTGGCCCAGCAGCAGGTCGATCTCCTTCCGCCTCTCCTTATCGCGCAGCTTCTCGTTCTTCAGCACGGCCAGCACCTCGTCGGCGGCGCCGCACAGGATGTCCCGGGGCTGCGGAACAACGAGCGTCACCGCGCGGCGTCCCCTCCTCTGCCTGGGCCACCTTCCCTCCCGCCCCTCACCGCGCTCGGGGAGAGTCTGCTCTAAAACACACGTGAGAAAGTCTCACACGTGAGAAACCGGTGGTGCCATCGAAAACGCCACACGTGACTGGGATGGCACCACGCACGAGCACGGTGACGTCCACATGCACAAGAAGCAGAGCCAGCACCGAGGGAGCGAGGCCACCTCGTGCAGAAGGCTGAGAATCCACCCCAGGGCGGAGATGGCCCCGTGGCGCCGTCCCCGGCCCTACCTGGTCCCCGAGGGCCGCCTGGATGAAGCTCAGCAGGACCTCGTAGGTCTCGCGGGTCTCCTTGGTTTTGGGCTTGTAGATGATTCCCACCATCTCGTCGATGCCCTCGGAGAGCAGCGTGTAGCCCTTCATCTTGTTGATGTCGTGGCGGTCCTCGTCGCGCTTCCTCCTCCTGCGCCGGGGCACGGGGAGGAGCGGCCACGTCGGCGGGGCGCGGAGCCGCTTCCCCGGGAGCGGGAGGAGCGCCTCGCTCCCGGAGCAGCAGCCTCGCGGGGCCGCCCGCAGGCTGCGGCGCACCCCGGGGATGCCAATTACCCTCTTAATTAAGCAGCGCTAATCAGGGCGCACTCACTTGGCCCGCCTCTCCTCCTGCATCTGCGGCTTGGTCCTCTGCGCCTTGTCGCCCATGCGGGTGCCCTCCAGCTTGCCCACCAGGGACAGCACCTCGCCCGTGGGCTCATCGCGCCGCGTGCGGTCGATGAGCGAGCGGTCGGCTTGGAGCACGAGGTTGGAGTTCTGCGGGGCGGGGAGCGGCGTGAGGCGGCGGCGGCACCGCCACCGCCACCGCCACCGGCACCGGCCGCACTCACCGCCTTGTACTCGTACTGCAGGCTCCGCGCGGTCACGTCCGCCATGGCGCCGCCGGGCCCGCCGCGCACCGGAGCACGCGCCGCAGCTTCCGGGGCAAACGGAAACCGTGCGCCCGCTCCGCGCCGCCTTCCTGCTCAGGCGACCCGGAAGTGATGGCCGGCCGCTCGCCCTGGGACTACATTTCCCAGCGGGCACCGCCGCGCGGGGACTACGACTCCCAGGGCGCTCTGCGCGGCGTGCTGAGGGGAGGAGACACTCCCCCGCTCCACTCTGATTGGCCGGAAGACCTCAAGGGGCGGGGCCACGCCCTATGATGACGCGCTGCCCTGCCTTGCCGCCAGGGGGCGTGGCGACCAGCCCGCACACGCTCCCATTGGCCAGTCGGTGCCGCGCGCGCGG
>VZSG01001638.1:0-20514 GCA_013398315.1 Nothoprocta pentlandii | reverse complement strand
GTCACCACGTTCAACAGGTACGAGGCCCTGGAACTTGAGGACCAGACAAATGAGGTCACGGACCAAGATGCATGTAGGAGGTTGTCTACAGAGAGGCAGTCAAGTCCACACAAGATATGTGTGAGGTCCCAGCATCATGATCTTATCGGAATTAGGGAGACATAGTGGGATAGTTCACACAAGTGGAGTGCTGTCATGGAAGGCTATGCACTTTTTAGGAAGGACAGGCTGGGCAGACGAGGTGGTGGAGTCGCTCTGTATGTGAGAGAGCAACTGGAATGCATGGAGCTCAATCTGGGAGTGGATGATGAGCAAGTTGAGAGCTTATCGGTAAGGGTTAGAGGGTAGGCTAATGTGGGAGACACTGTGGTGGGTGTCTGCTACAGTCCACCTGATGATGAGCAGGAGGTTGATAAGGTCTTCTATAGACAGCTGGAAGTAGCCTCATGGTCACAGGCCCTGGTTCTCATGGGAGACTTCAACCACCCTGATATCAGCAGGAAAGACAATATAGCAAGGCACAAACAGTCCTGGAGATTTCTGCAGTGTGTTGACGATAACTATTTGACACAGGTTGTGGAGGAGCCAATAAGGAGAGGTGGGCTACTGGACCTCGTACTCACAAATAGAGAGAGACTTGTTGGAGATGTGAAGGTGGGAGGTAGCCTTGGCTGCAACGATCATGAGTTGGTGGAGTTCAGAATCCAACAAGGAGGAAGCAGGGCTGTAGTAGCCTTGAAACCCTGGACTTGAGGAGGGCTGACTTTGGCCTCTTCAGGGACCTCCTTGGAAGAATTCCATGGGCTAGGGCCCTAGAAGGAAGCGGAGCACAAGAGAGCTGATTAGTTTTCAAGCAACACTTCCTCCACACTCAGCAACGGTGCATCCCTATGAGTAAGAAGTCAGGCAGGGGTGGCAGGAGGCCTGCGTGGATGAACAGGGAGCTCCTGGCAAAACTCAAGCAGAAGAATGTAGCGGTCCACTCCAAGGACGGCAGTGCAGTGTCTATCAGCAAGCAGGATGCCTTGTTAGTAGGTAACCATCTTCAAGGACGGCAGTGCACTTGTTCCATCGGCAGACCAAAAACAAAGGCAGCTGTCCGGCTGCTGTGTGACCATGAAGCTGATTGGAGAGTCCTGGTGTAATCCTTAGGAATTGTGTTTCACTTGCTTTTAGGCAAAAAAGGCATTGTATCCGGGACCTTATAGGTAAATTTACAAAGGATTGGATGGTACCCTCAGATGTGTGAACCTAGCACACCAGGATTGGCAGGGTGGATATGTAGCGTACGTGTGTGGCTCACATGATCACTCTTGTAAAGTATATAAGGGTTTGTTGATTACAAAATAAACGCTACTGGACCTTCCCACTGGTAGCCCCTGCTCCTTCATGCCACCGACACAGAAGAAGGCAGTATACAGAATGTGGAAGAAAGCACAGGCCCCTTGGGAGAAATAGAGGAACGTTGTCAGGGAATGCAGGGATGCCTCTGGAAAGGCATGTTAAAAATAATAAAAAGATCTTCTTCAAATATATCAAAGGCAAAAGGAAGATTAGGGAGAACATGGGTCTGCTGGTGAATGGGGTGGGTGCCCTGGTTACGAAAGACACAGAAAAGGCAGAGTTGCTGAATGCTGCCTTTGCTTCAGTGTTCACCAAGGGCAGCCCTCTGGAATCCCAGACCCTAGGGACAAGAGAAGAAGCCTGGAGAGAGGAAGACTTGCCCTGGGTAGAGGAAGATTGGGTCAGAGAGCAATTAGGGATACTAGATACCAAAAAGACGTTATAGCAAAGCCACTCGCCATCATCTTCGAAAGGTCCTGGAGAATGGGGGAGGTGCCGGAGGACTGGAAGAAAGCCAATGTCATGCTAGCCTTCAAAAAGGGCAAGAAGGAGGACCCAGGCAACTAGAGGCCAGTCAGCTTCACATCCTTTCCTGGGGAAGTGAGGGAACAGCTCCTGCTCCTGGCTGTTGTCTCCAAGCGCATGGAGGACAAGAAGGTGCTCAGGAGTAGTCATCATGGATTCACCAAGGGGAAATCATGCTTGACTAACCTGACCGCCTTCTATGATGGAGTGACTGGCTGGATAGGTGAGGGGAGAGAGGTGGATGTTGTCTATCTGGACTTCAGCAAGGCTTTTGACACCGTCCCTCACAACATCCTCCTGGGAAAGATTTGGAGGTGTGGGATAGATGAGTGAACGGTGAGGTGGATTGAGAACTAGCTGCATGGCAGAGCTCAGAGAGTGGTAATCAGTGGCACTGAGTCCAGTTGGAGGCATGTAGTTAGCGGTGTCCCCCAGGGGTCAGTCTTCGGTCCGGTCCTGTTCAACTTATTCATCAACGACCTGGATGAAGGGATGGAGTGTCCCCTCAGCAAGTTTGCTGATGATACCAAACTGGGAGGAGTAGCTGATAGCCCTGAGAGCTGCGCTGCCATCCAGAAGGACCTGGACAGACTGGATGACTGGGTGGTGAGAAACCTCATGAAGTTCCACAAGGGCAAGTGCAGGGTCCTGCACTTGAGGAGGAATAACCCTGGACACCAGTACAGATTAGGGGTGGACCTACTGGAGAGCAGCCCCGCAGAGAGGGACCTTGGTGTTGTGGTGGATGCCAAGATGACCATGAGGCAGCAGTGTGCCCTGGTGGCCAAGAAGGCCAACGGGATCCTGGGGTGCATTAAGAAGGGCGTCTCCAGCAGGTCGAGGGAGGTGATCGTCCCCCTATACACAGCCCTGGTGAGACCATGTCTGGAGTACTGTGTCCAGTTCTGGGCTCCCCAGTACAAGAGGGATGTGGAGCTGCTGGAGAGAGTCCAGCGCAGGACTACGAGGATGATCAGGGGCCTGGAACATCTGCCCTATGAGCAAAGGCTGAGGGAGCTGGGCCTGTTCAGCCTGGAGAAGAGAAGGCTGAGGGGGGACCTGATCAGTGTGTATAAATACCTCAAGGGAGGCAGTGAGGAGGAGGGGGCCGGCCTCTTTTCAGTGGTGGACAGTGATAGGACTAGAGGAAATGGCTTCAAACTGAAGCATCAGAAGTTCCACAGGACCTTAAGGAAGCATTTCTTCACTGTGAGGGTGACAAAGCACTGGAACAGGCTGCCCAGAGAGGTTGTGGAGTCTCCTTTTTTAGAGACCTTTAAAACCCGCTTGGATGCAGTCCTGTGCCACGTGCTCTAGGTGACCCTGCGTGTGCAGGGGGGTTGGACTCGATGACCTCTGAGGTCCCTTCCAACCTTGGGCATTCTATGATTCTTTGATTATCCCACTGGCAAAATGCCTAGTGCAAATGGCCTTCTTCCCAGGTGAAGATCTCAGCCAAGATCTTCCCAGGTGAAGATCTTCAGGTAATAGAAAAATATGATATGTTTTGGCCAAGATACTTTGCTTTTAGAGGGCCACTGTGGGCACTTCAGAGAGGTCTGCTTTTCAGAGTACTATGTAGCCATCTCTGAAAATTTTCTTTTCCTAAAGTTACCTGGGATCCCCCAAATCTATAGTCACTTTTGTAGACTGTGGCAAAGGGTGTTAGTGCTAGTCTATCATAGCCTTAGTGAAAGTAGCAGAATGAATGATGGAGGAAACCACTTTGCAATAAAGACACAGATATTGAAAAAACTTGCAACAGATAGTTTCAGGGGAGGGGAAATGGTTGTGTATCTTACTACACTCTCTCTAGTCTACTTACCTGCAGATAAAATGGGAGCTAAAGGTTTTTGAGTGTCTACACAGTTGATGCATGGCCCAGAATAGCAACACCAGGAACAGTACCAAAGTCTCTTTTACTGTAGTCTCTACCATCAACCCAACTTTCAATATGTCCTCTGCATTGGGGCTTCCTGACCAGTCCTCACCATAAGGCTTTTTACATGCTTGTAGAGTTTTCCTTAATTGCACTGTAGTAGGCAGCTGGAGCAGTCAGCTCACTGCTGGAAACTGGGTTAAGAAAAAACAAATTAAGGATGACGTGAGTCATGAGTAGCAGCCCTAGAAAATGGTATCCTTGGAAAGGAGCTGGAAATTATGTGTTGTAGAAAAAGCATTCATATTATATTCTCATATTCTTGTGAGATACAACTTTGGTAAATGTCTTGTTTCTTGAGTGCCATCAGTTGTAATGTCTGTTAAACTCTTTTTTAAAGGAATGAGGGAAGCACAAATAGCCTTCCTTGCCTTCCAGAGATGGTACTACCCCTACTCAAGACTGTAAATACTTAGTGCTAAATATAGCAAAGTAATCCACTTCATAAACAGTAACCTGCTTGCAGTAAGTTGCAAGAGCTTGTACAGTATTTAAAAGGCTCTTTAAAGAAGACTGAATAGAAATTGTCTTCTAAAAATCCAAATGAGGAAGGTCTGTCCATTACTCTCACTCCAAATGAGAAATGTTTCATCAAATAATCAGAGACAGCAAAGTACTCACTACCTACTTTTGGCTATTCTCATCTGGCAAAGCTGTGACTGCATTCATGGGAACACTCAGGAATGGTGTACTGCAAGACAATGCCCTGTGAGCATTCTTCAGAAAGGAAAACATCCATAAAACACTCTTAAAAACCTGAAAGGCTTGAAACTGAAGGTAGCACACTGGTAGAAGAGGCTCAGATAAATTAGACTTTCTTAAAACAGCTTTTCTTCATTTTTCCTAATGTTTTTTTGTGAAGGATATGTATGTTCGGTCTCTTCCTTGAGATGCAGATCTTCAGGAAGGCTCTCTTTTCTGGGATATGGCTCATAAAAGCACTTTTACTTGGACATAACAGGCAACATATGTTTCAAAGGTATTTTCAGTTGTTTCCAAAAGGTACATTTCTGTCCCATAGACTTTGACTTGCTTGTTTCCAGTGAAGAAATTGCCAAATGAACACTAAAAGAAAAAGATGACAGCTTTGGGTCTAACTCACTATAGTGTTTTTTCTATATCTAAATATATAAAGGGATATAAAAGACTTAAGGATCTTTCCCTTCCATGAAGCTTGCTGTCTGAAGTTCCTTCAACATATTAGTGTCAACAGAAAGGATTTCCTTCTCCATGTCTGAGTCTATCTCAATAATTATTTAGCTAATCATTGATATTCTGATAAGTAGAGACATTCATTTCTTTGCAGGTTCACTTTGAGGGTTCAGGAGGATGCTGAAGTTGTACAGAGCTTGTACCTGCATTAAGATGTACCTTCATCCCCTTTTTACTCTTCAAACAATCCCTAAATAGCAATGGGAAGGTGCTTTCAGCTGTGTTCAGATTAATTTCTTCTCTGAGACAAGCTCTTTGGTCTCTGCATCATTTCCTATACTCTTATATCACAAAAAAATCCTGCAATACAAATATCAGATAAAAACAGCTTCTTCTCTTTATACAGGTTCACTTATGTGTGCTTAGGTAGCAAAACATTTTTCAACATATTTGACTTCCATTAAAACTATATGAGTGTAAAGGTATGGTGGGAGCAATGCCTGGACTCCCAACAGGGACAGATACACAAGCACAAGGCACACTAGGGTCAATATGGAGCATTTATTACCTCTGCATCTGAGCAGGGGTTCCCCAGCCATTTCATGACCAGGGCAATAATGGAGCGGGAGAGTCCTAGCACCGCTGAGCATCAGTTCATGGAAAGGAATGTTGTGGGGAGAGGAGACACGACTTTTATGTACATACACTCCGCCCCCTAGATGTAAAGCTAATTAAAGGCCATCTCAATCTTCAGAAGGGTGTGGGATGTGAGAGCAAGGGAGTTTACAAAGTCATGAAATCAAAATATAACATAATATAACGCAAAAGATAAACAAGAGTCCTCCTTGTATGAGGTAGCCCAGTCATCCCGTTAGGGAGCGAAAACCAATTAGTCTGATAGGCATCTCCATTCTGATGGGTACGTTTGATAATGTCTTGTAAGTGGCTGATATAGTTCTCAATAGACACTGTTTCATCAGTGATATTAAAACAGGACTTCCTGGCAAAGTCTGGCAAAGTCATGACATCTATGGTTATATAGGGGGTAGACAAACACTTTTTGCAGTGTTTCTTCTCATACAGTTCTCAGCTCTCTTTAAAGAGGCAATGGCTCTAGATGTCAAATTTAAGTCTTGAACTAAAGTCCTGGCAACAAGCTCTATTTACAATTCTGTGCTGCCACTCCTGGGATCTCAACTAGTCTTAAAAATAGGCCTAGGCCTAAGGCTTCTACATGAGAAAATACACTTATATGGGGGTTACAAGTGGCATCTAGTATATGCCAGGGGTCTTTTGTTGCTCCATCATAAAGGGAAGGATGCTTAAAGTAACATGACAAACAGTGCATGGACCACCTGTGGTATTGGCCAGCACATATGTATATGCTGTAGTGTCACACAGAAGGAGCCATCCAAATGGCAGTGTCAGGTGAGCAGACAAATAGGTAATATCCATAGTGTCACTAGAAATTAACTGTCTTAGTTACATTCTACAGAACAGGTAGCATTTACAAACAATGCAAAAATCCACTTTAGGTATGCTAGATATAGGAAAGAGTAAGTCGAAGGTGTTGTCGTTTGGGAAACAGAACCACAGAATGGTTAAGGTTGGAAGGGACTTCTAGAAATCTAGTCAAATCCCCCTGGTCAAGGAGGGACATGTAGGGCATGTGGCACAGGGTGGCATGCGGGCGGGTTTGGAAGATTTCCAGAGAAGGAGATTCCACAACCTCTCTGGGTAGCCTGTTCCAGGGCTCTGTCTGTTGTTCCTCACATGGAGATGGAACTTCCTGTGTTTCAACTTGTACCCATCAACCCTTGTCCTATCACTGGCCACGACCGAGAATAGTTTGGCCCCTTCCTCCCTACATTCTCTCCTAAGGTAGTTATACATATGAATCAGATCTCCTCTCAGTCTTCTCTTCTCCAGAGAAAACAGGCCCAGCTCACTTAGTCTTTCCTCATATAAGAGATGCTCCAGTCCCTTAATCATCTTTGTCACTCTATGCTGGACCCTGTCTAGAAGTTCCACGTTCCCCCTTGTACCTGGGAACCCAGAAGTGCACACAATACTGCAGGTGCGACCTCACCAGAGCTGAGCAGAGGGGCAGGATCCCCTCCCTCAACCTGCTGGCAACACTCCTCCTGATGCAGGCCAGGATCCCATTGGTCTTCTTGGCCACGAGGGCACACTGCTGCCTCATGGTTAGCTTGTTGTCAAGCAGGACTCCCAGGTTCCTCTCTGAGGAGCTTCTTTCTAGCAGGTCAACCCCTAGTCTCTCCTGGTGCCTGGGGTTATTCCTCCCCAGGTGCAGGACCCTGCACTTGCTTCTAGTGAACCTCATGAGGTTCCTCTCTGCCCGACTCACCAGCCTGTCCAGGTCCCTCTGGATGGCAGCACAGCCCTCCAGAGTGTTGGCCACTCCACTCAGCTTGGGATCATCCACAAACTTGCTCAGGGTGCCCTCTGTGCCCTCGTCCAAGTCATTGATGAACAGGTTGAACAGCACCAGGCCCAGGAATGACCCCTGGGGGACACTACTGGCCACAGACCTCCAACTAGACTCATCTCCATTCATCACCACCCTCTGAGCTCTGCCATCTAGCCAGTTCTCAATCCACCTCACTGTCCACTCATCTAATCCACACTTCCTGAGCTTCCCCATGAGGATGTTATGGGAGATAGTGTCAAAAGCCTTGCTGAAGTCAAGGTAGACAATATCCATGGCTCTCCCATCGTCCATTCAGCCAGTCACCCCATCATAGAATCCATCACTTTTTCAGGGATGGAGGTAAGGCTGACCAGCCTGTAGTTGCCTGGCTCCTCACTCCTGCCCTTTTTGAAGACTGGAGTGATGTTGGCTTTCTTCCAGTCCTCCGGCACCTCCCCTGCTCTCCAGGACCTCTCGAAGATGATGGAGAGCAGCTGAGCAATAACTCACGCCAGTTCCTTCAGCACTTTTGGGTGTATCCCATCCAGGCCCATAGATTTAGGGTCTGCTTTGCTCTTCCTAAATATTGAGCAAACAGATTAAAGGAGTAAGGGAGAAGATAATTTTAGTGTTTCTGTTGATTTAGAAAGCTACCAGTAGATGATGGGGAAAAAAAGGAAATCTGATTTCCTCCCCACATCTGAACAAATAGAAATCAGGCCATCAAATGCCATATAAAGTTTTCATATACTTTATACCCATAGCACTTATGAACATTATTGGTTGCTAGTATGATACAAGGCATGTTTTCTAAAACCTAGTATTAGGGTACTAAAGGAGATCAATTTTGCAAAATAAATTGCTAAAATGAACAATGACAAATATACATATGTTTTCAGGTGCTGGAAATCTTAATAGAATTTAGGGCTTCTGAACGGCAAAAGAATTTAGCCACACAAATCCCCTTAATTTCAATGAGCTGAATGGTGAGGTGCCCTAGATAGCTTTGCAAAACTTTTTTTTTTCTTTTTAATCAAAGCTTAATGCTAAATAGTATTTGATCTCAGCTTAGTTTTTCTTGAAGATGTTTCAAATCAGCAAGGAAAGACATTAGTGTCTAACCTTCTGTTCAATTACTTTGCTTCTCCCCAGTTGCCTGTTATGTTAATAAGCAAAATACTAATAATAGCTTTTTAAGTATTATTATGTTCCTAAGAACCAAAGCAAGGTCTTTTGGAATTTACCTAGCCAAGCCCTTTTTATCTGGGAACACACTCACATGCTGCTTAATTGTGAAACACAGCTACTGAAAGAACGATCCAATAATAAATTAAGTAAGGGGCTGAAATGGGTTATAAACTCTGCTTAGTCCAAATTAGCAATGTAGGCAACAATGGTGTGCTGTGTTTTCATCTTCAATTGCATATATTCACAGATACATATGCAAAACAAATTTCCCTTTGTGGAGAATCAATTATGTAAATGCAATGTATAACATTAATTTGGACTTATAAATTTAATCCACTCAAACATAAAAAAGGTTTTCATGCACTGAGTATTCCTGAGGTGGTTTAATAGGCTTAAAAAAAAAATTGAGCGGTTGACAGAAAAACATGCCCTCCATATCACAAAAGCTGTTTTAGAACAATAATTTGCCTAATTAATATTTACTACCTAGAGACTGAACTCCTAAGTAATTTTTCTAAAATATTCATTATCCAATATATACAGCTGAGAGGTATTGATGGGAATAGATCACAAATGGGCAAGCCAAAGGTATATTATAAATGCAGATATATTTAAAAATACTTGCCATAAAATAAGAGTAGTTGATACAAAAGAGAGTTCAAGTTTCAGATCTTAGTACATGAAATACATTTTCCATCAGTTCATAAGTTTCCTGAAAGGAGGGGTAGTATAATTTCCTTGAAAAGCTTTTGTTTAAAAGATGCTGTGTTAATATGTCGTCAAATCCTCATTCACCAAAATTCATCACTTACCAGTAAAATACATTCCTAAATAAATAAAAAATCGTTTCCTTCATGATAAAGTACAGTACTAAATAAAAGGACAAGAATAGAAAATAGAAATGTAGGGCAAGTTCTGTCACTCCTAACAGAATTGATTTTAAGTGCTAGCCTGTGGACATGAAAATGAAGCTCAAAGGAAAATAATATACAAATGTTTCTATTTAAACTAAAATTTACTGATGTAATTCTATTTTTGATGGGGTTTTAAATATCAATTTACATCTTAAATTGCAGGCCTTAAGCACAACTTGTCATCTCAAATTGATGTTATTGCCTTTAGAACTGTTATCTTCTGTCTGAAGAACAACAAGATATTTAAGAGGAGCCTACATTAAAAAAAAAAAGGAAAAAAAAAACCCTCATTATTTAGCAGTTAAATAACATGAGACCCAGCTATCCTCACCACTTCCACAAGCACAGAAGTACATAGAGACAAATAAGGCAAAATCCGCTGTGGCATAAAGTTATTCCTTGTTCTCATCACCTGCTTTCAAGTCCCTTTACTGAATCTTTTGGTGGTCAGTTCTCATCCCTGAAATGAGTAGCAGCTTCCTTAAGGAATATTCACCCCAAAGGTGGGAAAAGATTTTTGCCAAACTCGTGTCTTGATTTTCTTTGTTTAAGAGTGCTTTTGCACTTGCAGTTCCTGTTGACGTCACTGATATGTGAGAATACTTAGGACTTCTTAAAACCAGGCCAAATTTATTTAATTTCTTTTAAAGAAAAAATGCATATTGGACACCCAGATTTGAAGCCATTGACCAAATTAAATAGATAATTTTAATAGGAGGGTTGAAAAATCACCGGTTTAGAAACTTGCAGCACTTGTTAAAATGATCTAATACCATTTTGAAGTCATAATGATAAGAGTTAGCACAAACAATTTCTGTGCAGCATTTAATCATACTGCCAAACAGGAACACAGCTGTGTTTCATCACACAGGTAGCTATAGTTCTGAAAAGCAGTTTTGTTTCTCTTTGGAAAAAAATACACGTGCATTTACTCATTGTGACTGACTCTTGTGTATACAAGAGCAAGATAGATCTATTGTCAGTGTTAGTACATTGCCTTAAATAAACTGCTACCTATAGGACTCCTGCTCCCAGAAGGATAGAAAAGTGATGACAAAGCCACAATGTATTATGGCTTTGTATCTGTATCTGTAATGTATTTGTTCAGCAAAAGAAAGTTTAGTGTCACCAAAAAAAAGTTTAGTATTTAGTTCCTGTTTTCATTGAAGTTGATTTTACTTTGTCGTGAACTACACTATTTGGCCCCTAGCAAACACAACTGCTGTGAAGCAAGGGAGAAATCTAATAATGGAAGAGAACTAAAGAGGCAAAGCATAATGATCTAATCTTCAATTACTTAATCAGCTGCTTTAAAGCATATAGAGCTTTCCCTGACTTCTCCATTAAGGTACATTAATAAATAGCCTTTGAATCATCTGGTTTACCTGTGTGTGTGTATTTTTTAAAAGTCATTGGTGAAAGAAAACTGATTAAGTGTAAAGGTATAGTAAACAGAAGGCTGTCATGGATGTGTCTATAGTATAACAATAGATGGCACAGGTTAAATCTATTTATTAGCAGTCTCTTGGCAAGGAGACTGAAAAAGAGAAAGGAGACAGATACCAGATGCAATATAATACTTAATATAATAGTTCCATAGCTTTAAAATCAAAACATACTGCATCTTCCTGCCTCTCTCACACAAACTATCCTCAGCTTTCAATGAGAAATTTTAAAAATTCATTGTTTCATGTTAGGAATTTTTAAAAATCTGCACAACACTTACTCTAGGATATTCATGGAGGTTAATGGAGGAAGTTTATTATTACTTAAGTGGAAAATTTAGGATTAGAAGTAATACACAGTTGTCAAACAGTAATGGAAAGCTAGTTTGGCATAGGAAATTTGTTCATTTGAAATCTGCAGAGTAAAATGGACAGATTAACTGGCTATCAAGTGCTTTCAAATTAATTAAATTTCCCACCTCTTTGTTTATTGCATTGCTGTACTGCAGTTCTGTAAGTACTAGAATGCCATTCTTGATATACTTTATTCTTGTTTTCTATGTGAAATTTATCAAGGGAGGAAAATATTTTTAGTGTTTTAATGTTGCTTTTAGCTTTAAAAGCTTAATGGGCAATACAAAGGTCTGTGCATTCAGAAGATAATTAGCCTGTTATCGTTCCCTTCGAGCTCATTAAAATGGCAATGCGTTGTTTATTTAAGGGGACAAGGCTGCTAACTCTTGTGCTAACTCTGGTGGATATGATTATCATCTCTCTTTTTTTTCCCTCTTCTTTCAAAGGTTTGGAGTTCATGGGAAAAAAAGGGGAGCTTTGGTCACCATTAAATCAATCTCACCTCATATCCTTTCATAAGTGAAAATTAATTCTGAGTGATACTGATTGTAGCATCTGTATGCTGGCCTTGGTCAAACCTAATAACTATTTTATGTGATGTCGCACTCCGTTATTGTCTCCAGGTAAAGCAGCCTCTTTTTCTCTTAGCAGCCTTTGCAGGCAGTTCTTTGTTAATGAATAGGAAGAGCTGAAAAAAAACTACAGAGTCTCAAATGACCTCTTTTGCATTGTAAAAAGATATGTGGATTGATAAATACACTAGGATGTGTTATTATCCATGATTCAGTTTTACAATTAGTGAACAGCTGGCATGGAGAAAGTGAGATGACTGTTTGCTTCCCATCAGTATTAATGTTGATTGTCAACAGACACCAGAGAGCATACCAGTATCACTCTTGTAGAGAAGACAAAAATGTGAAACAAAAATATTTTTACATCATATTAGGAGATATAGATTTAAATGCTAACTTTCTAAAGGTTATGGATTACATGTCTTTTCTTAAAGTATCATTTACATGAGGCTTATTTATGGAGTTGAAATAAGACTAACAAGGATTGTGAAAGGTCAATCTATTGCAAGTCCACAAAATAACAAGGAGATAGTGCAAGGAGGTGTAACACTGCAGCTGGGTATAACAACTTCTGTCAATCACAGATATGAAAACAGGTTGGCCAAGTGTGCTGTGGGCAGCTACTGCTTGAGCCCAATGCCTGCAGTCGCTTAGGCAGTTATCAGTGACTGTACAGGAAGGCATGGTGCCTTTCTGAGCAGCAAACATGGCAGCAGAGTGTTGCAGGGAGCAGCAAACCTGGGAGCAAGGTGTTGCAGGGGTTCACACTGCTCACCAGATTGAGGCAGGCTCCAATTCTGGAGCTATATCCAAAGTAGGTTTCTTCTACTTACAAAAGCAAAGAGGAGACTGATCTCCTCTGCCATGCTACTAATAATCAATAGATGACTCTTCTACTTCATTGCACACTTACTTTACAAGTGGCTTTTTGAAGAAGGTGTTTCCATTTAGAGAATTTCTTCCCCTGAGAGATCTTCACTTTTCTGCCTATGAGTAGCATTATTCGCAGGGGTTTGTTAGATTCTTTCATTCTTGTTTGCTTTTGGTCTTTATATTATGATTTTTTTTTTCTTCCAAGTCTCAATGCTTTTCACCTTCTTAGCTGGGATCAAGAACTTCATTATGTATTGTTATCAATCCTGTCATGCTTTTTTTTTCCATTGCAGGTGTCTCTGGTTGTATCCGGTTATACATGGTAAAGACAAATCTTACACTTCCAACATTTTACAGGAATGCACTTGGCCATCACATTGGTGACTGAAGTGTATAAGTGCACACGTGTATTGTGATTTCAGTACATTGCTGAATAGCTCTGTTAAATCAAAAATCCTGTGTAACATCAAATATCTTAATATAAAAATACAATTTAATATTAAACCTTGTACTTTCTGTATGTGTGGAATATCAGAAAGACCCTAATCAGAGAGTACTGGACTCTGATAGATTTACAAACCATTGTCATGACTTCCACAGGTACTTTTTTTGTGCTAAAGAAATATTTTAGTAATGGTAAGAAACTTTAGTCACTGATGTAGAAAGACACTAGATAACATAGACCAACTGCTCTGGAAGCTAACTCAGACTCTTTGTCCTAGTGAAAAGGGTGGGTGTGTTGGGATGAAGTGGTTTAGTGCTATTATCCTTAAAATTAATTTTGTTGAAACATTATATAGGAAGCATAATTCCTTCTTCTATTTACTCAGCTATCATAAGGTATGAAACAATTAAGAAAAGCCTCATTAAAATGTTTGCTATAATTTAAAGCTAGCTCAATTTGGAAAACTTTTTATATAATAGTGATTCATCTGTTTGTAATTCCTTCTTGCTTGTTTCAGTGTTGCCATTGCAGTCCTTGCCTTTCAAGTACCAAGTAAATTGTTGAATCACAGAATCACAGAATATTTAAGGTTGGAAGGGACCTCTAGAGATCATCTAGTCCAACCTTCCTGCTCAAGCAGGCACACCTACAGCATGTGGCACAGGGTGGCATCCAGGCGGGTTTTGAAGACCTCCAGAGAAGGAGACTCCACAACCCCCCTGGGCAGCCTGTTCCAATGCTCTGTCACCCTCACAGTAAAGAAGTTCCTCCGCACCTGCAGACGGAACTTCCTGTGCTCTAGCTTGTGGCCATTACCCCTCGTCCTATCGCTGGCCACCAGTGAAAACAGCCTGTCCCCTTCCTCCCTGCATTCTCCCTTCCTTAACTTATACATATTAATCATATCCCCTCTGAGCCTTCTCTTCTCCAGAGAAAACAGGCCCAGCTCACAGAAGAATACATCTTTTTTTTTTAATTATGTAGACAGCATGCTCCTATAGAAGGAAATACTTTATTATTATGGACACTAACATTTCATCTATTGTAGCTACTCTCCCCTTTTTCAATATAAGTATATCCATTAAGAGTCTACTTTTTAAATTCTTATCATGACTTCAAAAGATTTGCTCCTTGAAAAAGGCATGGTAATCAAAATATAAATGTGAATATATTTCCCTTTTCATAACTACTTTGTAGTATCCTTGTGCAAGCCAAGTACTTAACAACGTGTGCTACACATATGCCAGAATTCCAGTCTAGCATCTCTCTGTAAATGAAATTACTTTCAGACAACTGAGAAACTCCCCCCCAAAAAAAGAATTACATTAGAAGATACAAAGCTTACAAATGGTTGAGCTTTTTTCCTGCTTATAAAAACAATATCTTATTAGGCATGAAAATAAATTTAAAGGGAAAAGGAGAATGGATATGGCATAAAGTGATGTTGCAGGGGTTTGGCAAGTTTCTGTTTTTTTAGTATCATCAGATAATCCAGGTTGGATGGGACCTGTCATTTTCATGAGTTCTACCTACCCAGGATTTGGCATTTATCATTGAATTTCATTGGGTTCCTGTTGACCTATTTCTCTCACCTGTCCAGGTCCCTCTGTATGGCAGACCAGTTCCTCCCATTTGGAGTCATCTGCAGACTTGACGAGGGTGCCCTCTGTTTCCTCCTCCAGATCACTGACAGATATCTTAAACACCCTGTCATTTCCAGCATTGTTTTTTTTTTTTTTTTTTGCCATTTTTTTGAATATGGGCCATTTGCCTTTCTCCAGCTCTCAGGGATCTTCCTCAGTCTTCATAAAATTTCAAAGGTGATAGAGAGCAGCCTCACCAAGACATTGTCCAGTCCCCTCAGGTGAAGCCCATGGGGTCCCAGGGACTTTTGCAGATCAAGTTCTCCCCTTGCAAGCAATCCCTGACTCATGCCTCATCCCTGGCTGGTAGTTCCCCTCTTCCTTAAGCCCTGTCAATAAGCACAGAGGCCTGGCAGACCTTGGCAGTGAAGACCAAGGCAAAGATTACAGTGAATACTAAAGCCTTCTCTATGTCTGCTGTCACTAAATCAACTACCCCATTCAGCAGCAGTCCCACATTTTCCTTGTTTAGCCTTTTACTGCTAATGTAGCAGTAGAATTTCTTGTTGCTCTTGATATCCCTTACAAATCTCAACTTGCTTTAGCTTTTCTGATACTATCCCTACATGCCCAGACAGTTTTCTGAATTTCCCCTTTGTAGTCTGATCCTGCTTCCCACTCCTGTATGCTGCCTTTTTGCATTGGAGCTGTGCCATGAGTTCCCCACTTAGCTAAGCCAACTCTTGATTTCCTGGGTATTGGGATGGACCGTCCTTTTGTGTGGAGGATGCTGTCCTTGAAGACATGCCAGATTTCTTGAGCTCCTTTGCTCTTCAGAGCTACTTCCCATGGGATCCCACCTACCAGTTTCTGAATAAGCCAAAATCTGCTGCTGTCACAGAAGTGACACTGTAGGTCTCAAAGGAGAAAAATGTTAAAGAGGAGTCAAGTTTTTATTAATAAAGTGACTTACTATTTGTTGACAAGGAAAGTTCAATATAATTTATTTTCTTTTTTTTTTTTTCAAAAAAAAAAGAGCTATTTTAGTATTATGGTCATCAAGTGATGCATCATTCATTTATTAAATAAGAGATCACTATTACATATGAAATGTGGACTAATTATTGTAAAAGCATTAATCAATTTGTTAAGAACTCTTCAGTAATAATGTAGTCTGTTGCTACCACAGTAAGATTTATCTCACATAAGCATAATCTGCTTATTGATACAAATACCATCTCCTTTTAGTTAATTTCAGGAAAACATTTTAGAAGTACTCTAGACTGAAAGGGATGATGAATAATTTTCAGACTGAAAGTGGATTTATTAGGAGCAACTTTTTACATTTTACACAATAAAAAGATGAACTACATGGTTTGCGGAGACAATTTGCAGAGCAAACTCTTATCTCTAATTGATGCTAGACTGTTGTAGAAGCACACTTCTAGGAAGCAGAGAAATCCATTTGCCCAACCATGTCATTTAAGTAGTGAACACAAGTAGTGGATTTTTCCATTACCTTTCATATTAGCCTTGCTACATTCCACCTGTGACCCTCATTTTAATAGGGCAATGCTCTTTCATACAATTTTGTAACCATAATAAAGATCCACTTCAAAAATTTTCAAAGTAGACTAAGGACATTTAAAAAAATAAACAACATAATTAGGGACATAACTAATTTCACTAATTTCTGGTAATGCATTGTAAAAAAGATATTTGCTGAAAGGTCTAATAAATACCCATCCTTCAGGAGTAGAAAAGAACATTTCCTCTATTTCCTATGGCAAGAGAATCTATTGACCGTTCTCTTCTGACTACTCACTCTGTGGTTGCTTTAGCTCCTGTGAAATTTATTTTAGGAAGCATTTTTTTTTTCTAACAGGAAATCGATGAGCTGAAATAGATAGATCTTATTTAAATAAAGACAGAATGTTTTTAGTACTTTTCACATGAAAATAGATAACATAATGTAGCAAGGAAAAAAGAAAAAAATAGGTAGACCTTTAGCTCCACCAATTACAGCAAGTCAGAATATATGGATTGAAACAATTACCTATATGTTCCAGACTTCTTCTCTAAGGACTGTTTTTATTAATTGCAGCAGCTGCATTTAAAAAAATTATCTGAGCAAAAACTACTCTTGAGCAGAAGTTGGTTCTCTGCAATGCTTCAAAGTTCCTTTATTGAAATAAGAACATTTTTAAAGTTAAATCCATAAATAGCTAGGAAGAAATATATATATGTTTGAAGAAATTATTCTTGGTCATTTCAAAACAAAAGCAAACAAGAATACTCACAGTGCCAGATTATAGAGCTTTCTAATGAATTTAATTACTTTTATATGTTTTTTTCTGGCATTCTGATGAAATGTATTAAGTAAGTGCAAGGTGTTGTAACACTCAAGATGCTGTACCAAAACTAAATTAGAGGGTTGATTCAGAAAGAACTGCCCTACTTCTGCATTGCACACACAAGGACATAAAAATTTGAAAAATTGCTTTTGTTGCAGCATAAATAGTATCTGTACAGAGAAAATGGGAGAGCTGGAAATGCCAGCTTAGTCTTTTAATTATGGCAGCATTACTTATAACATTTTAATACAGCTAACAGCATTCTCATTGATGAAATGCTCTGCTTTAAAACATAGAGAAACCTGCCTCTTCCTGAAAACTGTATTAACATTACTAACTGCACTAATTCAATGTAAATATTGAATATCTGCTTGTCTAATTACTGATTTGAATGTATTATTTGGATGCCATTTACTGGATTTCAGCAATTATTTTATTATCATTATTATCATTATTATCATTTATATTTATATGTGTATTTATATTTGTATTTGTATTTGTATTTGTATTTGTATTTGTATTTGTATTTATATTTATATTTATATTTATATTTATAGACCTCACACTGACCTGGTTGGGACAGTTGGAGGGGTCTAGGTAACACTTTTTTTCTTTCCCTTTCTTCACAAAGACACATTTTAATAAACATATTATATATACTAATATAGATGGCATAATGGTTTTAAAAGGATTAGTATCTTGAAAAAGAGTCACAAGTTATGGTCTGCCTATTGCATGTACTAGTAATCCCCGTACAAATGCAGGACTCACTAAAGGTTTAGATAAATTGAGCTAGGTAACCCTGACTGGGACACAGCTCATGACCTATTCCAGTGAAATCAGGAAAGGAGTGACAAATAGGTTATTTGTCATATATAGTCCTGTTCAGTCTAACAGCAAATTCAGTAATGCTGTAGCTCTGGAGGAGCACATTGCAGAACCAATGATCTTAGACTCTGTAGTTACACATAATAATAATTAAAAAATGTTAAAAATTCTAATGGTCTTACAGTTTAAGTAAAAAAAAAACTGTAAAGTATAGGAGAAAAAAAGTATTAGCAGTATACACAAGAAGAAAGTGAGAAACTGGAAGACAAGATTAAGTTCTTGGCAAGGTTGTCTGCATGATTGAGGTGCTGTTTTTAGTAATATAACTAGTTCTGTGGGTTTTTTTTAATCTAACAAAGATTTTCTATAAAATGGTACTCTCCACCATCATTGAATTTATCAGTTCTCAAAAAGATCTTTCAACATAATACCATCATTATTTTATTTAGTATTGATATGAATTCTTTATCTAAACAAGTATTATTCATATTATTATAATTAATATTAGTTATAAGTGTTCAGTTAGTGGGTTAAATTAGTTGGCTTTACTGCTTGGATAGAATAGCTTTTTTTTGTGTGTGCGTTTTTTTCAAGACTTAAGAAAAAAATTATATATGGGAACATGAATGAATTATGGCATTAACTGCACTTCTATTAATGATTGTGATCATATTATCTCTTTTAAACCAGAGCATCCTGAATAAGGTCTGTGTTGTATTACAAAGATAGCTCCTCTACTAGAGTTGCAGCATAAACTGACAAAATATTTGTTCTGAAAATACAACTTTATCAATCCCTGAATAAAAGATGGTTTCTAATCATCACATTTTTAGCCAAAATTTTATATTAACAAAACCTTCTTGTGCAAGTCTAGTCCTATTTTTGCTTTTTCTTAATTTATATTGGGGACTATTGAGTACAAAGGCGCTATCTCTAGCATAGGGAGCTTATGAACCAGAAACTGCTGAAATAATATATCAGTATTATATATTCTCATGCTACTCAGGACACCCACTGAAGCCATTTTCAGGGACAGAATACTGAATTATGTGGACTGTTGGTCTTACCCTATACAGACTTCTTATATTATTTGTTTATAAAACAAAGATTCATTAAAAAGTACTTGCCCTAGTATTGTAAGATCAGTTAATTTTTTTTTTTTGTATATTAGTTTATTTTGTTTACAAATGTATTCTGAGAACTCATTAGGACACATGGTTGGAAAATTCTCATTTTTAAGTAGAATAGTTGTTAAGCAACTTTAAAAATTTAATTAGAACTCCTTGCTGCATTTCATTATGAGGTTATTTCATAATTACTCAGCAGGTCCTAATTATTTATTAATGTAGAAGTGAAAGTACATGATACTGCTGAATTAGAACTGCACAGCTGGAGAACATAGAAAAATGAAGAACAGATAAATGTACCCTTTAAAAAGCATTAGGGGGAACTCATCATTGAGCAGAATCCTTTCCCCGCCTCTAGTTACTATTCAGAGTTGTAAAATTCAGCCTGGTTGCCTATTTTCTATGGCTCAAGGAGCCTGCCTAATAGAACCAGTTGGTTTGTCACGTATGCAACTTACAGGAATCAGGATATTAGTAACTAGTAAGAAAGTATACTCCTAACTAACAGAGAAATGGGGAAACTATTACAATTGGGCCTGTACTCCTTGATTTGAATTTAGCATTTCATACGTTTATACTTCACAGTAAGTCACTCTCACTGCAGAGAAAAGAGAATTTTCACAGAAGTATCAGTTTAATGTGAATTCACAATAACACTTTTCAGACTGAACACCCTTTAAGAAATCCTTTGTCCTTTAATATTCCTAACTAGTATTTAAAGATGACATTATTACAACTAGCTGTTGCTTCCTTAAGCTGTCTTCATTCAACAAGAATGAAGCTGCTGGATTAGAAACACAGGAATAGCTGTGGCCAAATTGGTATCTAGTAGGATTAGATGACTCCTCAAACTGTTCTCAACATCTTTGTTTATTTGGAATCCTTCCACATTCTTTACGTTAGCCCCTGCCTTGCTCTATATTCTGAGAGTGAATACCCTTAATGGAAGCAAGGCACAGCTAAGTTTCTCACAGAATTTTCTTCCTTCTACTACCTTGCCTTAGTGACAGGGGTTTTAAACAAGATCTTCTGATGCAGATGACTGTCAGAACCAAAACCAATTTATTGTTTTTGTTTTCTGTAACAGCTGAAAAAGGCAGCAAAAACAAACTTTCACCATTTATATTGATAACATCCAAGTTTTCATGTGACTATGTTGTAGGTTTTGTGCTCTAAAAGACTGAGACATGGTGGGACAGCTCCCATGACTGGAATGTGGCCATGGAGGGCTACAGGCTTTTCAGGAGGGACAGGGCAGGAAGGCGAGGTGGCGGAGTTGCTCTTTATGTGAGGGCGCAACTGGAATGCTTAGAGCTCAGCATAGGAGAGGATGGAATGCGAGTAGAGAGCCTGTGGGTGAGGATAAAGGGGCAAGCCAGCAGGGACGACACGGTGGTGGGAGTTTACTACAGGCCTCCTGACCAGGACGAGGAAGTGGAC
>VZSG01001637.1:1540-26259 GCA_013398315.1 Nothoprocta pentlandii | reverse complement strand
TTTGAAAGAACCAATTTAGTGGAGAAAAGCTTTAGTGCATTTATGTTCCTTTCAGTCTTTTCAGGCCAACCATGGAAGATCAAGTCAAGAGTTATGGGCCACAGCTGTGTTCTTCCATTGAGACCTTCTATAGGACATCAGCTGAGCCGATTAAGAAATGGTGACCAGAGCCACATTCCCTTATTCACCCTGAAAGGCAAATCCGTCCATTTGATTGAGAAGCGCTGCCTTGCAACCATATTTTCCCATTCACTTTCAGTGGGCGGCTTAGATTTGATTAAGAAATACTGTCCTATAATTACGTTCTCTCGCTCACCCATGCACTGAAAAGCCTCCGAAGACAATTGAAGGTTTGGAGCTTTAAATAAAAATGGTATGGAACAAGGATCTTTGCAGCCTGTAGAGGTGGATATGCAGATGAAGTGACAAGTAGCTTTTAGTTGGAAATACTAAAGGACTGTCTTAAGAAGGGCAGTCAATGCTGGCTTGTGTTTCTGTCCTGCCACTGCTTTGTTCCCCGGGCTGCTGGAAGGGATCAATAGCCCTAACCCTGCTTCCATTCCAAAAAGTTCAGCACAAATGTGCTTTCCTTTCACTCGAATAGCAAAACTGTATTGTATATTAAATTCTTTCATTCTTTGGATGTGTTGGGACTGTGTTATTTTTTAGCTAGTTCTGAGGCTAACTTTATTAACTAGTTTTAGGTAGCTTAGAATTTCACATTCTATTGCATGTTAAAAGCGTTCCAGCTGAATAATAATAACACTCCGTGTATTAAGTGTATAGATTTGTGGCTGACTTGTAGCTTGAGCATTATCTACATTTTTTTTCCTCATACACTGCACTTTAGCAAATAGAGTTGAGCGTGAAAATCTCTCCTCTCCCTCCCTCCCCCCATATGCAGATTTTATATATATATAATTCATGCAGATATATGATTCAGTCAACTAACTGGGGTTTGCTCTTATCACCACGGAGGTTTTGCAGTAGTTGGCGACTTTAGAAAATGTTTGATGTTTGTTGAAGGAAGTAGTGACGCACTTTAAGTAGCCGCTTTGGGTCCAGCTCTCCAAAATTTCTAGACCCTATCCCAGAGAATGAGAGCTTTGCAGGAGAAAGCCTGGAGCACAGCAGCCGAAGAAGGCAGAAGTGTGTAAAGCTTTGAGATTTGGTGCTGAAGGAGCGCTCGGAGCAGGTCGAGGTGGGTTTGAGCCCTCTTTGAAGCTGGGCGGCGGTGTCGCTGGTACCTGGAATGCTGCTTCCCTGGCCAAAGTCACTGCAGGGAATGCCGGAGGAGGAGCAAACTGAAAGAGTGATCCCGTTCAGATAGTGGCTCAATACCCTCTGCTGCATTACTTTGTGGGAATGTGTAGAGATCTTTAAAGGACAAAAATGACTTGCTGATGGCGCTAATACTTTATATGTCATTATCTGAAATATTTTGTGTTTTATCTAAGAATAAGCCGTGCTTCAGTGTCTGCTTGGTGTGTTCAGCAGAGGAGAGCCATTAGCTTGTTGCTGTATGCAAGTGCTGCGCTTCGGTCCCTATAGAATTGGTCGCTTCTTTTGCAGCTGGAGAGATGGAAAGGGAACAAAAGCACCACGCTGAGCAACAAGGAGCAGGGTGATCCAGATCGCTTTTGCTCCCTGAGGAGAGCTGCAAAGTTTTTTTTTATTTTCAATGTGATTAAAAGCCACACAAACTCAAAAAAATAATTTCAAGGGCAAATATTCTAGACTTAAAGTACTATTCATTATTTTAGGGAAAAAAAGGTATAAATCCCATCTGCTCTTAATAAATAAGTAAATAAAAATCAAATCAACTGTTTATTCACTGGAGTTTTTAGGAAGAGCCCTTAGATTGGATTTCATGATGATTAATCATTCTTTCAAAGATACAAAGGAAATACCAAAAGCGATTCAGCTAAGCTTTAAAGAACGGAGAGTTATAACTCGGATTCAAATGTGATTTAGTTCCAGAGGTAAGTCTATAATCCTACCAGTCACGAGTTAATCTATCTAAGACTAAGACTAGAAGCAAATCTATTTGACTAAGAATAGTTAATACACCTGAATGTGAGAGGAAGATCCTGCTCACAATCATTACTTTATATTAAGAAAATGTAATATTCATGACGGAGAATAAAAATAGGAACAGGTTTTTAAAAGTAGACTGGAAAAAAAATCTACTTTGGCTTTTGCTGTGCTCTTTTTCAGAACTTCTAAGGCTGACTTTATGGCCTTGTGCCTATAAAGTGCCCCGTGGTTTTGGATACAGTAGAAATGAGTGAGTCAATAAAGAAGAAAGGCGATTTGTCATTTATTATAAAGTTGGGGGGCTTAGGACGAGCTTTTCGAGACACGAGGTTGTGTCACTGAGAGCAGATTCACCCCTTCCTCTTGCTGCCTCTTCTTCTTGTCTTCACATCTCATCTCGAGACAAATCGATGCGATGAACTCTAACCTCTTAATAGGATAATATCTTAAAATAACAGATGCTAAAGAATTAGACCTTAGCGGATCTTAATTTCTTAAAGAATACTAACAGTCTAATATTTTGCAATCAGTTTCCTTGTTTCCTCCCTCGTTCTGATACATTGACGCGTCGCGGTGAGTGCGAGGGCAGCTATTGCCTGCCATTTATACAAAAGGTTTCCAGCAGAACGGGAATTCATAACATGCAAATGAGGGGTAATTCCATCAGGAAGGAAAAGCCAAGTGCCGGGGAACGAGTGACGTTGTTTCCTACATCCTGGCAGGCGGAGGTTCAAGACCCGGGCGCGTGGGCACGGCGGGATGGAAACGCTGCCCTCTCCGTGGCATTGTGCCCATCTAGGAGGACTGTCAGCTGCATAGATATATCTTTTCCCTGCACGGACCAGGAACAGAGCAAGGGGACGTGTAAACCTCCTTATCTTCTTTTTTTTTTGCTGATAATTAAAACGCACAGCCCTGGGTGAGACCCAGCAGTGGGAGCGAAGGCCGGGAGAGGCCGTTGGCATCGGTGGCAGCCGCCGCCTGTGCTGCGACGGGGACGTGTCTGCGTGTGCCCTGCCAAGCTCTGCGGACTGCTGGTCGTGCTCATCTTGTTCTCATTTGCTGGACAAATAAAAACCCCAAGCACCTTCGAATGCTCCCCGATAAATTGGCCTCTGTGGTTTACTGCATGTCTAATGAATAGCATTTCTTTAAAATCCATGCAAAAAAAAATCTGGCTGTTCCCCTAGCTTAGGGGTTTAAAAGACTGGCAGTAGTTGATTGGCAAGTGAAGGGAAAGGAAAAGATGGAGTGATGTTAGAAATCCTCTCTTTTTTTGTCTGGTTTCAATCTCTGCATCTCAGACATACAGAAGGAACCTTTAATGCTTAAAGCAGAGTAAAATACGACTATGTGGCTGTGGAATTCTGTACTTATATTTAATACTATTTGCCTATTCCTTATGGCAGTGAGGATAATAAGGCGCAGCCTGCTGGGATTGCCTTGTTCTTTATTGCTTGAGTCGATGGCCCTGACATGTTCGTTTGACTGATTGCTTTGTATGTGGTACCAGCTGTGACGTTGCTTTAGGTTAGTTCACAGTCTGCCCAAGATTTTGCCAAGATGAACTAAAATGGAGGAGGAAGCACAGCAGAGAACTCCCCATAACTTAGCAAGGATCGCTCCCTGGTATGATGCGTCTTTGTGTCTGTCACAAAGAGATTCTCGGTGAGAGCGGGAGGCTGCTGCCGAACCCCGGAGCGTTGAATTGATCCCTGCTGCAGCCGCGGGCTGTGCGCGGGAAACACCGAGACCCTCTCTGCTGTGCTGGGCTCCAAAAGTTCGCCTCGTAGCCGTGAGACGAGGGGCGGTTGGGTTGGGGCTTTTATTGCTAGCAATGGATATGGTTTACTATTACAGTAATAAGTAATTAGCGTTTTTTGTTGATGTTTAGGGGTTAGAGCGAGGTATTTTCCCCATACAGGTGCAAATGTAGCTGGTTCCCACTTTAAGATCATTGCTGGTAGAAGGAAGTTATATGGAATTTTGCTGGTATCATGAAGACAGTTGGAAATTAGATTTTTTTCTTATAAAAGGCTGAGTATGGACTTTTGAACTGTCTTTAATATATATATATATGAACTATTACTGTTAACTTCAATTCTGCATATATTCTTTACATGACAGATGGTGATAAACATTATATGCATTGAATTTGAAAAATACTATTTGAAGATCATGGTCCAAAAACAAAAGATGCTTTCTGCATTAAAAAAAAAAAAAAAACCCTATTTGGGTGAATCATAATAGTCCATAATTTTAAAAATGGTAATACTGTAGGGAAAGTGGGGACATGAAGGAGTGTCTGAGTTTCCCCTCTCTTCCTTCTTCATTAGGCCCCGTTGAAATATAACTGGGCTTGTTTCGTTTGGCTTGTACCGTGTTAATTATTCTTGAACTGCCTTGTTCCCTTGCACACAGGTCCGGAGCCGTGAAGACCTGAGCACGTTCCCGCTCCGTTTGGGCAGTCTCACCAAACTTGAATATTTGCCGAGTTGGACACTGGTAAGTGTGACAGGAAGCAAAAATCATATCCAGCTTCAGTAGGAACCCTGGAAGTTTGGGGATGCTGGGGGAGTAAAAGCTGCCATCTCGTTTTCCATGCAATGAAAATGTATATGGTGCTGTTGACTTGGAGTCAGTGCTAGTAATTTTAAATCCCTTAAAGCTCTGGCAGTGATTTTTTTTTCCTGGAGTGACGTTCAGGGAGCAAACATGTGCAAAATTTTAAAATGCTGTGGCACATCACCCTCTGATGTTGTCACAATTATGGAAATGGAATTCATTGTGAATTCATGGATTCTATAAAACTGGTTGCTTGACTCATAAAGTGAAATTAGTATTTTTTTTTTTATTGGGCAGTTAACATCTACTTTGAGACTACTTTAAGGTAAAACATTTTTTCATGTTTGATTCTGTTAATTCACATTGTAGATATTGGCTATAATAGCTTCAGCCCCGTACGGTTGTAGTTACCAGTGGAATTACTGCATTCTTTCCTTACCTTTCTTTTTGACTTTCACCAGGACTAGTGGAAATACTGTGAATTATTTTAATGTAAAATGAACACCTCTTCTATACAATATCATTTTTTCCCTGCTTATTAGCATTTCAAAAAGCCAAATCAAATATATAGCCTCAGAAGCCTATGAAAAGAAAGAGAGGGGAGATTTTATATGTTGAAATAAATGAAGAATCATTAACTTCCAGAAGGCCATGAACGAAGAAGTATATAGCATTTTAATAATACTTCTTAACATCCAGTTCCCACATTTTTAGGGAACTATAGGACATTTATCTTTTGGTTTTGCGACCCTAAAGAATAAAGTGTTGGTTTATTGCACACTGCAAAGTTATACTTAAAACGGTGTTCAAAATGTGGTCTTGCCTTTGAAAATACAGGTAGCTTGGGGCATTAACTGAGGTTTTAGTTGCTTAGTTTTATTCATCCCCTGAATTTCAACAGGAAACAGTGTTTGCTTCAGTAAGAGCCTTCGTAATTCCTCTTTAAAATACTTCCATTTAAAATACTTTCCAACTTGTTTAGATAAAAAATCTGAATAGCAGGGTAAATTGTCTGGCTTGTAAGGAGGGCTCTGTTAAAAGGGCTTGTGAACCGAAGAAATGCACTTCTGTTTGCCTTTTAAAAATGATTTTCAACCCATAAAGTGTGAGATAAGTTCCTGGTGGTTCCCAAGCCCAGTCTCTAGTTCACCAGAAGCTTCTTCAGAGCAGAACACAGAGAGACACCCGCCTGTCGGAAGCTGTTTGCTGGCTGGAAATATGAATTGCTGCTATTCGAGGGCATGGATATTGTGAAGTCTTTCGTTTTGTGCAGTCGTAAATTTATTTTAATAAAGAATTGGGTGTGTTTTCTAAACTTCTTGGAGTTCATCAGCAGTTTTGAGGCAAGCACACAGTTTCCACGTGCAGAATAGTTGTTTTTGGTGGTGCATGCAAAGCAGTTGAGCAAGCGTGGCGAGCTGTGAGTGCAGCAGCCCCCCGAGCTCCTCGTGGCGACGGTTTGGCTGGACCAGTGTGCGGAGCGCGGTGGTGTGTGTTGGGCCGGCAGGTTCCTGCGGGGTCTGTTGGAAGGCCTGGTTCCTGCAAAACTGAGCTTGCAGGTGGAAAACTGTCCTGTTTCCAGGGAGGAAATGGGACGTGTTGCTTTTGCACATCCAAGGTTTTCAAATCTGTTTGATCAAGTGGAGTGTTTCTGTAGGAAATGTAGTTTTGATGGCAACCAAGAATAGCTAAAGAAATATGTCTTACTTGGCTTTAAAACGCTCTGGGGAAAATGAAAGAAAAAAAGAGAGAGAAAAAAAAAAAGGCAACCCTGTGTGTTGTATTTAATGTGATGGGAGCTGCTAGTGGACAGGTGAGACACTGCTGTGCTTCCCTCCTCGTGCTCCTGGGAGAGCAGGAAGGGGAGGAAGGAAGGAAAGAGGGAGGGGAGGAAGGAAAGAGGGAAGGAGGGAGGGGAGGAAGGAAGGAGTGGAGGAAGGAAAGAGGGAAGGAGGGAGGGAAGAAAGGAAGGAGGGAAGGCAGGAAGGGAGGAAGGAGGGAGCGAAGAAAGGAAGGGAGGGAGGAAGGAAGGGAGAAAGGAAAGGGGAAGGGGAAGGGGAAGGGAGGCCTCATTCAGGCAGAGGTGCCTGCCTGCCTTTGAAGATCATTTCCACCTTGCAGCAAAAGGCTGGTGTTTCAGCATCCCAGAGCCCGCAGACAAGCCCCCTCATTTGCCTGGGAACCAGCGCTTGGACAAAGGAAACACAAGTGTAGTTTCAAAGCCTAAAAGTCTGGTACCTTTTCCAATCCCTAAGCTTTTCAATTTTTCTGCTCTTTGGTTATTGGAGTTATTATAGGCTTGTTCCACAAGTGTTTTCAGGAGTTAGTCTTACAATTAAGGAAACTAGAATTTGATTCGTGTGTGTGTAAATACTTAGTGATTTGCAAGGTGGGAATCTTTCAAATTACCTATAAAACACTATTGGTAGTCCATGAATCATTGGCTAAGTGAGCGTTTATTATTTTCATTTTATTTCCTATCATTGTATTTCCACTCTAAGAATCTGCTGTTAAATTGGAGTGTGCCTCAAAAATTCCAGTATTTCTCCTCCATGCAAGCCATTACGTTATTCCTTCCCTTCTTATTTCCTTCCCTCTACCCTTTATCAGGAAAAGAGTTCCAAACAGGTAGGAAAGCCCACTGTCTCTTAAAATGAGATCCATCTAAATGGAAAAAGACGTGAACCTAAGAAGGAAACCCAACTGAGTTGCTTAGGTATATTATAATTGTAAAGAGAAGAGTTCTTTGATGGCTTCTAGGACCTTAAAATGCAGGGTGTTAGTTCTCCATTATTACACCCTGGTTGCATGTGCCTCATCTTAAATTGTGTCATATCAACAGCATAAATTCATGTTCCGTTGCTGCAAAATCCTAAATCGCTCCGGCTCTGCAAGGGCCTCCTTGGGCAACTGTCTGCAGTTTCTGACCCACATGTGTGTATTCCTTTACTCACAGCTTTTTAATTTCCTTGTTAGTGTGGTGTTTTGGTTCTTTCTAGCAGGCCACGGCCAAATATTTGTTTCCCTGTGTGAACCAGAGGGACAAATTCTGGGGTCTGATTGCGTGCGTGTGTCTCTCACTGACTTATTTAATAGTCTGTTGGCGTGTGAGGGCAGAGCTGAACCTGCAGCCGCTCCAGCTGCCTCTGCTCCACGTGCTGCACAAAGCTGCAGTGCTAATTATCATTTTCACGGAAAGAGTCAAGAATAAGTGAGTAAGTAACGTGCCTCCTTGCTGTGAAGAGGAGGCCCTCAGCAGAGGTGCGTGGCTCAAGCCCTGGGTAGCTGCGTGGAAAATCAGCCCAGCAAAAGCAGCAGCGAGCAGCGCACGGGCTCGCGTGGCTTGCCTGTGAGTGCAGACTCTGCCGCCTTCGTTTTGACATGAAAACCACACTGATGGAAAGGAAGAGGTCTTATTTGAGGACAGTTTCGGTAGGAGGAAGTTGAGAAGATGAATGCGTGAAGTGGTTGGAGTTAAATAAACACTGCTTGTGTCTACCTTGCAGAGCAGCAGCCTAATGCATGTGATGTTTGTAAGGGAAGTGTCCGCAGATACCTAAAGAGAAACAGGTGGGGAATATTAACTGCGGTATCAAAGATGCTTTTGTGCTGAGGATAACTGGGCTGAGGTATAACAGAGCTGCTTTGTTAACTGACCAAAGTTGCTAAAATATTTTCCTTCTTTGTTCTTCTTTTCTTTTTAAAACAAAAAAACACACACACAAAAAAAAAGAAAAAAAACAGGAAATCTTACTGACCCACCCAGGAAAAGCAAAAGCAGCAGGCAAAAAGCTTATAATTTATATCCTGACAGCCTGCTTCATTGTTCAGTGCATTAAAGAATCGTGTTTATCTTGTGTGTGATTGATTTCCTTGTAGCCTGTTACCCAGCTTGAAACTAGCAGCGTATCAGCATCGTTTTCCCCTCGGAAAAAGGTGATAAATTCAAAGCTTTTTGAAAATACTGTGTGGGGAGACCTTGCAGAGCTGGTGAGTGCCTGCACTGGCGGCTGCTTAACCAGACTCCAGAAAATGGGATTTATATGGCTTTTTTCTTTCCTTTTTTCTGAACGTGGCACCAATTTGGCTACACTGGTGAGCCTCAAGGGTTAAGTTCCCAGCACTGTCGCATATGGCAGTGAGCAGAATCACAGATGTTGATGATACAACATAATTAGTATTCTTTTATGTAAATGAAGGCTGTCAATGTTACCATAGTGTCTATACTCTTTTAAGCCGGAATCTGTGCCACTTGGTCTAACCAAGACCAGACAGGATTATTCCATGATTTTGCATCAAGATGGGAGCAGCAAAAGCGAAAAAGGTCAAAGAGGAAAGTGGGAGCAAGGTAGGCAGGAATGTTTCCATCCTGGAAGGAGGAAACCCAATCAGCGCTTTGTTTATTTGGGCATTTTGGAAAGGGGCTCTCCAGATTCTGGGATTTGTGAATGAATGAATGGAGTCTGAATGAGAAGTGCAGCAAATTTTAGAGCTGTTTCAAACGAACAACAGAAATAATGATTTAGATGTGGAATCACGATATTGCAGTGAATGCTGAAGAGGCCACTTGGGCTTTAATCTGTAAGAGAGGAGAGCTAAAGAACAGAAAAGGTTTGATTTTTGTTTAACAGGTTCCATCTTCAGCAGCACTGTCACTGGGGAAAAACATAATTAAAGTAAATTTGCATAATTCGAGGACAACAAAAATGTGTTTTCAGGCCTTGGACAGATATGTTTTCAGCATACTGTTTCGAGTCAACTATCCAAAGCTTATCTTAAAGCTTTTAGAAAGCATTTTATTGCCTTAGCTCTGCTAAACGCTGTTCCTCATAAAGTGGGGTTTGTTTTCTATATGCCAGCTCTATATGCTCTCTATGCCAGCTCCATGACGTTTGTAACCACTTTGTCCATATTACTGCTGTTCCCCCTGTCACTACTTTGTAGTATATTGAAGTAACATGGCCATACATGCACAAACAAGTTAATTTACTCTTTCTGTGGCTTATTACAACAGATATAGTTTTACTTTTTTTTTTTTTTTCCTCCTATTGGCATAATGCAGGGTTTTCTCTCTTCTCTGTAGTTCTTGTTTTGTTGCAGCTCACACTGGACAACTATTTATTACTTCACTTTTTATTGTTTGAAAAATCGACTAGAAATGAACTTTAATTCAGGACAGATTTTTTTTTTCTTCCATCTCCTCCCCCTTTTCTAACCAAGTTATCAAAGCGGCCAAATCTGACGTGATCACAGGAGGTGCACGTTTTCACTCAGATATTTTTCTCTGCCATATGGTGGGTCATCCACTACAAACGACTTGCATCTAAGAGGCTACATCTGATCAGCAGATTTACAGATTATTAGAGAACGAAAGCAGAAAAATGAAATTCTCAAGTGTCTCTTGTATCCGATATTCCTTTACACCCAAGTGTTGGGGTTCTTTAGGGTAGTCGTGTCTTGGCTTCTAGCTCGTTCTGTTCTTTGTAATAAATGGGTTTGCTGCAGTAGCTCTTACTTTGCAGGGATTAATTGTGTTCAAAAGCAACCAGGCCTGGTTTCTTAGTGTGTTTATGTGCATCCCAAGAATATTCCTTCTCCAGGGCTTTGAAGCTGTGCTGCCTGACAATGAAGACTTAAGAAGTAATTAAATTCTCGCAGAGCTGCCAAGGCTCCTTGGGCTGAAATGAGGATGCTGCAGGCCCTGGACACTGCGTTGCGGAGGAAGGAATGTTTGAGCACGACGCAGTGAGTAGTCTGGGAGGGCGAGGGCATCTGGGCGCTCGTTTGGTGCCCGGGCTCTGCCCGTTGTCCCAGGAAATTGGAGGGACTATACAAAAGAAATTGCCCTGCTGGCATGAGGAACGTTGTTCTCATTGTGCTCTTTGAACAACTGAGTATGGTTTATAACGCGCGGACGCTGGATACAAAGTGGAAGCTTTTTGCTCTTTGGAATTCCAGCCGCCCTGCTTTGATTCCCTTTCAGTCACAATATAAAAATTCAGCAAATCAGTTAGGTTTCATGTTTATGTATGTGTTCATGCAAACATGCACACGTTTTGTGAGAACACGGACGTTTCATTAGGTTTACAATAACATGGCATTATGCATTTAATCTTTTTTCTTTTTCTGCTGCTTTTCTTTACACATTAAAATGTTCAGAGGGATGTGGGAAGCAGGGCAGATTCCTGTGTGGAATGTAGAGCCTTTGGACTTGCAGGTAAGCTAGTTCTGGTCATGGCAGTCATATTCTTGTGGCTTCTGTGAAAAGCCGGCGCCCTCACTGCAGTTCCTCGTGGCCCGCACTGCAGTCCCAAAGCCCTCTGTACCTAGCAGCTTCAGGAGGGCAGCTGCAGATCCAGTGGGGGTGTGGGCTCATCAGTCTTTCCCCTGGCAAGCGAGTCCTGCAGGTCGGGTAGGGCTGCCAGGCAGCTGCCTGGGCTGGCCGGGGAGGCAGAGAGACACTTGCAGAGCTTGTCAATCGAATAGCTTTCAGTGGAACTGAAAACTGGGGTTTAGTTAGTTAGTTTTCTTCATTTTAAATGTGCACACAAATAATATAGTCAGTGGAAGTGACTATGCACTATAGTGCTGCAAGTGGAAGTGACAAGATGTGACATCTCTAGACAGAGATCATTTTAAATCTGTTTAATGGCTCTTTTTCTCTCTTATCTTGCAAGGTCAAAGCAGCGAAGACTTCTGTAAGACATGGATAGATGCAAACATGTTGGGCGGCTACGACTCGCCCAGGACCATTCTATCCTGAACCCCCAGAAGTGGCGCTGCGTGGACTGCCAGACCACGGAGTCTGTCTGGGCTTGTCTGAAGTGCTCCCACGTAGCCTGTGGGAGGTACATTGAGGAACATGCACTTAAACACTTTGAGGAAACCAGACACCCACTGGCCATGGAAATCAATGATCTCTATGTGTTTTGTTACCTTTGTGAAGATTATGTCTTGAACGATAACCCGGAAGGCGATCTCAAGTTGCTGAGAAGCTCTCTGTCCGCGATTAGGAGTCCAAAACATGATCCGTCGACGAGAAGTGGCAGGACGTTGCGCTCGATGGCTTTCGGGGAGGACGTGTGCAGCCGTCCAAGGGCCCCGCAGGGCCAACCTCAGATGCTCACGGCGCTGTGGCACAGGCGCCAGGCTTTGCTCACAAAGGCGCTGCGGACCTGGTTTGATAAGAGCTCCCGAGGCCAGCTGAAACTGGAGCAGAAGAAGCAGAGGGAAGAGCTGGAGAAAAAAAAGGAAGCGGCGAGGCAGCGGCGGCAGGAGATGAAGAGGCAACTGCTGGAGGAGCTGGCAAACACCCCTCCAAGGAAGAGCGCCAGGCTGCTGTCCCACGTGCACAGGGAGAACCTGATTCCAAGGAAATTCAGAGAGGTGGCAACCACTTCCCCTACCTCAAGGCGGATGCAGAGCAGCAGATTCAAGCAATTTTATTCCATCCGGCGTAAGCCTCTGATGACCCCCGGGGTGACGGGTCTGAGGAACCTGGGGAACACATGTTACATGAATTCTATTCTGCAAGTGCTAAGTCACCTGCAGAAGTTTAGAGAATGTTTTCTGACCCTTGAGCTCTGTGAAACAGAAGAACTCTTAGCCAAAACTGTGAATGGGAAGTCTAGGACGCCTGGCAAATTGGCAAATGGATCTGCTGCTAATGAGTCAGCGAAGACTGACAAAGTAGGACCGTATGGCACGCAGAGCTTGCCAGCTGGCTTGAACGGTGGCTCCTCAATAAGCAGGAGTTTAGAACTAATACAACCCAAGGAACCAAGCTCAAAGCACATCTCCCTCTGCCATGAATTGCACACCCTCTTCAGGGTGATGTGGTCCGGCAAGTGGGCGCTCGTGTCCCCGTTTGCCATGCTGCACTCTGTGTGGAGTCTGATCCCGGCGTTCCGGGGTTACGATCAGCAGGACGCTCAGGAATTCCTGTGCGAGTTGCTGGACAAAGTGCAGCAGGAGCTGGAGTCGGAAGGAACGAAGCGCAGGATCCTCATCCCTTTCTCACAGAGGAAGCTCACCAAGCAGGTGCTGAAGGTGGTGAACACCATTTTTCATGGGCAGCTGCTCAGTCAGGTATGAACATGGGTTTTGCACAGAAATCCATTGGCTCTCTTGGCAAGAAGCAAAGGCTGTTGCTTGAGGAACCACCGGATACAAGAGGAATTCTGTAGGATTGCCTCCTGTGAATGCAGTTGGTTAGAGCTTGTGCGCAAGCTGTCTGTGGCTTTTTTTTTCCCAGGCATTTGAAAACCCTCTCCAGACACTGAGCATGTTCAACATATGTTTCTTTAGGGGCTGAAAGTGTCAGCCTTGTTGCACTGCTTGGTTTCTTAGCTTTGTGCTGTTCCCTGTCTGAAACATATTTTTGCCCCCAAAGTCTGATCCTGAGAATGCAGTGTGTTTCTGAAAGCCCTCAATGACTCCTGCTTTCCAAGAGAAAAGCATGCGTGCATAATTGGAGACACTTGAGGGTTTGCAGGATCAAACCACGAGGATATAATGTGTGTTCCCATTGCTATTTAAATAATCTTTCTCAGTGCTGGCCTTTTCAAGCTTAACATTCGTAAGAACTAACGTGCATTTTAAAGAAATGTATTTTTCAAGTTAAAGCTTTTGGGTTTTCAAGGCAGAAATGGCTCAAGTCAGGGTTCTCTTTAATCATCTCTACATTGCGTTAACTTCTCGCTCCCTTCTTACTGTTCTTTGAGTTGTGTCTCTGTCTCATGACTCTGGAAGATGATTTGCTGTGGCGAAGGTCAGTGCTTCACATTCAGTGTTAAATCTCTGTTAACGGCTCCGAATTGTTTGTGAATCACTGGAGTTTATCCGCTGTTGTGATACAGTATAAATCGCTGTCTGTTTTATGTTACTTAAAGCTTTCCCCTGCTGCCTCTGAGTTTAAGTACAAACTCTTACTGTCTTATTTACTCACATTTTGGGATGAAATAAGGAAACAAATGCATTTCAAATTTCTCCTTTCGTACCGCATTCACTAATAATGCAGATGAAAGAGTTACGAGCCTATAGTCAACACTTTGAAATACGCAAGCAGAACAGAGGAACTGAGACAGGGAGATGACATGCTGAAGGCTCATGTATGGTCTTTGTAAAACTGGTCCGAAGTGGTTTTTAGCCAACCGAAGTAGTGTTATCCCTTTAATGTTCTTTATCTGGGGAAGTGAATCATGTAAAGATGAATATTGTATCCATTGGGTGGAGAACTAAGAAGGAAGCTTAAATTCTTTGCTCCAGACAGACTTAGCTTTCGGACATGTCATGTTTCTCCTGGCTGCCAGGTCATTTTTATGGCCATGAAACCGCGCCGCCCTTTGGGCATGAAATTGCTGTTTGGAAGTGAGTGTGAATATCTGTGTGGAGCTATATGTGTGCATAACTTCATTTGTATATACACATTTCATTCTCAGGTCACCTGTATAACATGCAACTACAAATCCAACACTGTGGAGCCCTTCTGGGATCTTTCCCTGGAATTTCCTGAGCGCTATCACTTGGCTGAGAAAGGGATTGTCCCTGTTAACCAGACAGAGTGTATGCTGACAGAAATGCTGGCCAAGTTCACAGAAACTGAGGCTCTGGAGGGGAGGATATATGCATGCGACCAATGCAACAGTAAGTCAGATGCTGCTGCTCTCTTTACAGTCTAGAAACAGTCTGCTATTCTGAGTGAGAAGTTTCCACTTGCCTTTTTGTGTGTGAAAATGAGTATTGTGACCTTCATGCCTCTGAAAACTGTGTTCTTCACTGCTTGTTTTGTATCTTCCTGTCAGTAGCTTCTGCTCCTTTGGGCACAAGTTGGGAACTGTGTCACTCGTTGCTCATTTCTGCTGTTCAGCTGCAGGGCCTGCCTCCTGAGCCTGTCTAGAACTGCTCGCTCTCTCTGGGTTTGGGGTGAGAGGCAACTGCAGTAAGAATTTGGGTGAGGAGCCCTGGATACAGAGATGAGCTAAGCATACAGGCACGTCAGCAGGAATAGCTTGAGGCTGATAACTGATGGGGTGTTCAGGAGCATCACAAAAATGAAAAAGTTTAACTGTTTTTAAGCAAGCTTTCTTGATCCAAGAAATTCCTCCTCTGTGAAGAAATTTGTAAGTAAAGTAATCTCTCTATGAGTGCATCTTACAGTAGGCTGGACTACTTCTACTGGAAGAAAAGAGAGTTTATAATGTGCCTTTTTTCACCTTCTGCAAATTGTCTACCAACTAATATTCTCTGGATATTTTTGTTTTGTTTTGTTTTGGTAGGCAAACGGCGAAAGTCTTCTCCTAAACCTCTTATTCTGAGTGAAGCTAAAAAGCAGTTAATGATCTACAGGCTACCTCAGGTCCTCCGACTGCACCTTAAACGATTCAGGTGAGCAGGCTGCCTTGCACAGTGTCTAGCAATTGCATTGCTGATATTTGGGGGAAAGAATTGATTAGCGGAGGCCAGTGATGTCTCTCCCTCTCTGGGAGCTGCACTTGTATAAACATTTCAGCCAAACCAAATATGCTGAATTAAAGTCAGCTCTTAAAAGTCGCTTAGCAGCGACTAGTCCTCTGTGCCTCTTCCATTCCCACTCCATGCAGCGCTGTCAAGAGGGATGCTGAGCCTGTGATTGATGCCCTTGTGTTCGCAGGTGGTCTGAACGCAATCACCGTGAGAAGATCGGGGTCCATGTCCTCTTTGACCAGGTATTAAACATGGAACCTTACTGCTGCAGGGACTCTCTCTCCTCTCTTGACAAAGAGACCTTTGTCTATGACCTCTCCGCCGTGGTGATGCATCACGGGAAAGGGTTTGGCTCAGGACACTACACAGCATATTGCTACAACACGGAGGGAGGTGCGTGTGCCTTATTACGGGGAAACAAATCCAAGCAGCTCGTACTTTGTTCCGTAGACGTAGTGTGTTGGGAAGCTTTACGATTGCTGTTGGTTGGAATCGAGTTTCCTGGATATTCAGGAGTTGCTTTCCCAGAATGTGTTGCTTGCAGCATGTTTTCTTTTTTTTTCTTTCGCACAAAGACTACAGATTGCTGCTCTTTGCTTTGTAGCCCTTCAGGATGCCTTTTATTGCTCGCTGTTAGCAGCATGAATGCTTCATTTTCTTATGCTATGTAACTCGGTGGAGCTGCTCCACCTGGGGGTCTTTTCTCGGTATCTTTGGGATGATGAGGTAAACAGAAAATGTTCTGAAACTGGACAGGGACTATTCATGAATAACGTCCGCAGGGATTTTATGACTTCTCAGCAGCCTCTGCAGCTGAATTAGTGTCAATTCTGCTTTCTGACTTGCAGAGAAAGAGGTACAAATTGGCTATCTCCAGGGAATTTTTATTTTCTTAGTGAAAGTCTTGTACCAAAATATCCGATTGAACTACAATTTTATATTTCTAAAGCATGTTAACAGCATAGAAATGGTATAAATAGTTCCCTCGTTAGAAACCCCTTTCTAAAGTATCTATAGGGTAAAGCTGCCTTTTTTGCTGTATAACTCTGCTTCTTGGTGGATGCCTTGTATGAACAGTTCCAAAATGCAGTCAGAAGGAATGATGTCTCTGTTACTGATGTCCTCTTTCTCACCTTGATTCCTAGGTTTTTGGGTCCACTGCAACGACTCCAAACTGAATGTATGTAGTGTGGAGGAAGTGTGCAAAACCCAGGCCTACATTCTTTTTTACACTCAAAGGACAGTGCAGGGCAAAGCAGGAATCTCAGAAAAACAACTCCAAGCTCAGGTGCCGTCCAGAAACAGTGACAAGGACAGAAGACTGACATTCCCGTGAGGGGAAGCACTCTAACTCCATCAAGGGTCTTCAGTTTTTAAAAGCATGGTGTTCATGAAGAGGGCTCGCTGCAGGAATGTGTCGGATCGTGATGTTTGCCACCCGGGAGCTGGAAAAGTCTGTCAAGCTGTGCAGTTTTGTCGCATAAGATTGTAATCAGAATTCTGCTTTGAAAATGGTTAAATCGTTCCCACAAAACAAAAAGAGCAAGTTTGGTGCTTAGTGTTATTAATCTTTTATCAAAAAGGAATTGATGAAGGCATGTAACAAGGAGCACAGCCAGGAAACAGAAGCATTCAACTAGCTTCCCAAAGCCTTCAGTACCTAGTAATGCTGTTAAGCCTCCAGAGGGAACAGGTATAGTATCCTTCATCCCCTTGAATTGTCATTCTGTTTGTCAAGCAGATTGCCAGGGTCTCAATCACTCTGTCACTCCCCCTGTATTTATTTGGGGTTGCACAGATGTGCTGAGTAGAATTTGGTCTGTGAGATCTTTATTTCTACTGAGGGAACAAAGCAGCTAATTCTTAGGAAGGCTACAAAAAAAATCTGTATGTGTAATAATCTTCATTTTTAGAATCACATGAGATATATTAGGTCCTAAGCTGACCATATATAATCGCTTAGCCTGCAATTTCATTTATTTCTTTTAATTTGAAGTTTGGTTGTTCACATTTCGTATTTTAACCAAATCCAGATACATGACTGCAGAGAAATATGACCTCTTCCAACCTTGATGGAATTCTTCTAAATTGCTTTTGGAGGGCTAAACCTCCAACATGAGGGTCTTCAAAAATTTTGATTCACTTTTCAGGTAGAGAAGTTCTGAAACTTTCTCTCCCTCTTCTCCTTTTCTTCTTGTCAGCATTTACCCATGTGCATAAACTGACAGCCCTATGTTATTGGTGGAGAGGTAAAGAGGTAACTTGCCCAAATTCCTCTCTTTCCACTGCCACTACTGTAATTTCTCATTTCCTGCCACGTGGGCAAATCAGTATTTCTTCTCTGGCTGCTGCTAATTGCCCCCAAAGCCATGAGTGCAGCAATCAACAACCTGGGGCTTTCATAGAGCAGTGTCACACAAGGTGTCCTCTCTGTGGGGGAAAAAGAAAATTGTTATTTCCTATTGTCTGAGCAACTTCTGCGCTGCTTTTTGAGCCTACAAAACCTTTGGCAATCTTTTTGGCAATTAAATATATTTTGAAATCATATACTCTTACTTTTGGAGAAAAGACAGTTTGAAACGGTCCTGGGGGAATTTGGGAAGTGGTGACAGTTTGGGGTTTATTTTTGTAAGTGTAGCAGGATTTGAAACGATTTCATAAGAATGTCTGTGTATTTACTGGGGAGTTTTATTTTTTGTGCAACCAGAAAATAAAACTAATAAGGCAAAGGGTGCAACGAAAATCCAGTAAAAGTAACTAGGACTGCATGGAGTGCAGGGGAAGCTGAGTGGGATTCAGCTTCCGTGTCTCAAAAAGAAATTTGAAAGGAAAATAGTGCTTAACAATGCCTTTTTGGTAACGTCTGAGGCGGAAGGGAAGATGTTGCCTGTGCATCTGACCTTCCAGGCCTGCCCAAGCTTCGAGAGGACTGTGTTTTGCTCCGTGATGCTCGTGGTTTATGGTGACTGCGGAATCGCCTTCCGGATCCCGCAGCCGCGGGAGCTCATGGGCAAACCGTAACGCAGCGGCAGCAGCTGCCACGAGCCCGGGCTCCTCCATACAAACGCTCATCTTTTGACTGAGTGTTTTGCATTAACACTTGAATTCAGGTAGGAATACAGCTGTCTCCTTGAACTGCGCAGGTTGCGGAGGGGAACGGAGGGCTGGGAACGTGCCGCTAGCCACGGGCGCATCGGATTTTCCAAGCGGATTCTGTAGCATTTGCTGGTGACACCTTTTGACATGAGTGGCCTCTCCGTGCGACATTAGCCTCGTTGTGCTGAGATGTGGAGATACTGCAGTCGGAAAGTGATTGCCCTGATAGGGAAGGAGTTAATTATATTTCAAAGTAAACTTGCTTTTTCCAACACTGTGAGGTTTCTGTAATATTTAGCTTTTATTTGGAAGCGATAGCGTATAGCATTTTTTATGCTGTTTGGTTTATATTTGTCTACTGCAGGCTTCTTTATATAAGCATAGCCCAATGTTCCCTCCATGCTGGACACTGTTTTATAGTGTTCCGTTTGCCAGCAATGCTGACTGGAAGTTTACCTCAAGTCAATAAGATCAATATACTACCCGCGCTTACAATGAAGCCCACCTAAGTGAATGCCTGGCAAAGGGTAGCCTGCAAGGCAAACTTTGCCCCTCCTTTAACAGCATGGTTTCAAATCCTGCTAATACACGGATGCATTTTTAGAATAATTGCAGATTTAGGTGCTGTTTCTGCAAACATGTAAGCACACGGTGTAACTAACTTACATGGAAGCGTGCATTTCAGCGGCCGTAGCTGAGTTGCAAGGGTCTGTGTGATTAGAACCTCGTTTTGGCTCCCTTGAGAGCAGAGCTTGTTTCTGTGTGGATAGCTGCCATTTCTCAGTAAAGGACGGTTAAAACAGTCAAAATGCCCATTTAGGGGAAAAAAAAAGACAACAAACTTGCACAAGTTTGCCCTGTACCGAGACTTGAGTAAAAACTATTTGCAGAAGGCCCCTGTTGTACCATGCCCCACCAAACCTGCATGGTTCTGGAGCTGCTTCTAGCGCCCATCTAGTGCCATGAGAACAGGGCACCAAATTGTCACCATCGTTAATTCTTTGCAGTGTTGGGAGTCTGGTCCTTTTAACCAGGAGTCACCTGCTTTGGGAAGTGCTTAGAGCAAGCGTGAGATTCTTGGCATTTGCAGGTTATTCTCTGAGTTCTCCCTACACCTGACAGACTGTTAAAGCCTGTGAATCCCTGGCCTTTGGTAAAAAGCTGTTCTCAGCATGTCCTTATTCTGTTCAACTCACAATTAATCTGACTTTACTCAATTTTGTGTCTTTAAAATTGAAGAATCTTAATACATAAATTCATGGCCAATATGATGATCTGCTTTACTAGCTGGAAAATTTTGTAGCCAAGTAAATTTCATTAGCAAGTTAGTTGCATGTGTTTGCCTTTGTGATACCCTTTTACTGCCTACATTCCCAAGTTAAACTATGCATACTGCAAAAAGAGTTTGTCTGCAGAGCACTGAGGGGGAAAAAAAGGCAGTTTTGGTACTGTGTGGTGCCCCCCGGCCTCTATCAGCTCTGACCAAAGCAATTCTCAGACCTTGGAGTTGTCAATGTCAGTCAGAAAATGAAGCAATGCAACACAAATGCTCGGCATCAAACTGTTCCAGGTGGCACAACCACCCTGACTTTAGGGCTTTCAGGTGTTTTTTGAGTGTAGGAATAAAATTGGAAACAGTAAATGCATTAAGTGTGTCCTATGGACTCGCTATCCGAGGTTATTTCTACTTTTAGAAGGTTTCTAGCATAAATATTGTCTTGGCGGTAATTTAGATACTCTGTTATTGATTGTAAAGTCCTCAGGCCTGAGTATGTTTAATTATACCCCAATGAGAGAGGTCAGTGAAATTTCTGGTAGTTACCAAGTTACCCGGGATAAGCTACAGAAGTTGACACTACTTAGCAGAATGAAAACTACATAAAGAAGAAAGAAGAGAGGGAGATTAACATACCTGCCAATACAGCTTTGTGAATTAATTTTTTACAGTCCCCTATATTTGGTGCCTTGTATCCGCTTACACTTTGCATGGGACAGAAAGGTCTAGGGGGAAAAAAAAGTCTTTAGTTCCCGTTGTGACTGAGGCTGCAGAAAGATCTGTGTGTTTTGATAAATACTTTCGGTATCACTGATGTTTTTACATTTCCTACTTACGTGTGAATTGAAAAGTTTACCAGCAAGCACAGAAGCTTGCTATTTAGTGTTACATGTGTGAAATCTCTGTATTTTAATAATTCAATTAACAATTTGTTCAAAGGCAGATTGGATTTGGCCTCTTAGGCCCAATTTAGGATTTTCTTAGGCCACTCAGGCTCCTTCCAGTCGGGTCAGCACAATGACATCTGTCAAGGCATGTACCTCATGGTCATGCCTGCACAGAGCAAGGAAGAGAAACTCCAGCAGGGGTTTGTTAAGAGTGGCTGTAACTTTGGAAAGGCCCTTCTGCTATAAATCTAATGACAGTTGCTCATTTATGAAGTAAAAATTATACTTCCCTTTACCGTGGTAGCGTTTGCACAGATTTTTGCCTAGCAATGTAGTAGATACTTCCACATGTGTAAGCAAAACCATGCCAGGGTAATACCTGCATAAATTGAATACAGAACAGGCACAGTTGCTTAAGGAGGCTCAGTGTCTCTGCTGCACGAGTGAGATGTCAAATCCAAGGCCCTGCTCTGAACGCTGCCTTTCTGTGCGTCTCCAATCCCTGCAGCTGGTTTGAGATGGATAGGAAGGCCTTTAGGCAGGGAATGTATCGCCTGTGGGAATATAAAACCTCAGTCAAGTGGGTTTTTTGGTGTCTTATTACATTAATATTGATACCTGTTTATTGCAAATGGGAATGTGAAGCATTCCAGCAAGCTCTGCAACTTGTAAGGCGACAGCACGGTTCAGATGATCGAAAGCTGCATATGTTAGTTACCTGTAGCAACTTGTGATTATTTGTCTTAGTTGATTTTAGGGGTATGCCTTTAGGCCACCCCATCCGCTGTGCTTATTTGATTTTGTACATGTGTGTGTAAGGGCTCTGCTTGTTTTGAGGATAAATTTATATGGTGGGCCAGAATACTTTGAAAAGAGTTCCTAAACAAGTCTTCTTAAAAATGAGTTGTTTGCAATGTACATTTCCATAAGGAAAAAAAAAAAAGAGCAGCCCAATGGGCCCAAGACTGACTTTAACCACTGTTAACTATTTATTGTTTTGAAGCTTGTGCATGATACAGAATGCATTGCAGTTTAGCAGCCTGCTGTACCTTTAGGGTTCCTCTTGAACTGCCATACTACTGATTTCGTACAGGCTGGGGATAGGGAACGGCTCGGGAAGAACAAAACAGCCAGTAAACAAAGCCCAGTGACACAGCAATAAGCTGTGATCTAGGTTTAAGAAATACAGGACACATTTGACGAGGGGACCTTGTGTTTCTGTGAACTGCATATTTTGCAGGCAGACACAGACCACAGAACCCAAATGCAGTCTCATTAGCAGCAAGTTCCTAGTAGTTTGGGGCAAAAACTTCTCTGATCAGTAATTTCATACTGGCAAAATGAATGGTGCTTTTCCATTAAATATTACCTAGTTCCTAAGGAACAGTGTGCAAAACTCCCAAGTGTTTTTAAAAGGAGCTACCTACTTAAAACCCGCAATGTCTCTGTAAATACTTTGTATAACTAGACGTGAGAAAGGAAAGATGCAGTTGATGTCTTTACATAGATTTGATCTGTATTATCTAGTCTTGGCAACATACTTCCAATAGAGGTGGCAGGAAGGAAGTGGATCTTTCCATGCTAACCTAGCAAGTGCTAGGTCCTGAACTTGTTGAACTAGAACTCTGTGGAAACGGGGGTAGAGAAGGAAGCTTCCATTTGTTAACTAGATTAGCTCACTCTGTTCCTGCTTTACAGCCCCCTTCTGTAAGGGCAGCTCTTTATGGGAATGTGCAGCTTTTGAATGTTGCTCCTGCTCAGGAGGAACACACGCATTCCTTCAGCATGGGCAGAGCTAAGTGCCCGTTTAGCCTTATAACTTTACATAACCATATCCATACTTTGGGGATAATTTGTAGCTGCAGCTGCGTTAGTAAAATTAAACCTGTGCAGCACTTGTGGACAGACGAGGCTTAGGAACGTATCACAGCATGGGAAGCTTGAGGTATGCAGGTGAGTAATGCCTCCAATTCCACTCCAGAGTGCACCAAGTTAGGAGAAACAGCCCTGCGGCTCCAACTGCTGCAGCGTTTGGTCTGCAGAACCAGTGCCTCTGATGTGGGAGTGACACTTGTCAACAAGCATCGTTTTTGCTCTCCTAAGAGTTACTAAACGAAGGTACTTGGCCTGATCCTTCAGGCACCCGTGCTTAGTGCTACAAGGTGAAGCCAGGTTTCCACGTGGAAACAAGGATTTCAGTAGTTTTTCAGGCACATGGACTACAGCAACTTGGCACTGCCAATGCAGAGCCCCTTGAAAACAGAACACGCTCCCCTTTTCCTCCCACCTGAGCTTTGGCTAAGCAGTCACAAATTCCTTTAGCCACAGCCTGCTCTGTTTACTTAAGTGAGTACTTGATAGGAAAGGAGCAAGTGTATAGGCTTGGTTTGTTTCCAGCAGATTTTTTTTCCCCTCAAGCCTGCCTTTTGTGTTTCCATAAAACAAACTTACTTTAAATGCTCAGGATTGTTAAAATAGCTTCTCTGAGGGGAGTGTTGCCTCGACAAGCTCCCCTGCAATGCGACAGGCCTGGGACTGCTGGTGAGGAAAACGCTGCTGCTCTTAATGCCTTGGAAGCTTCACTGTTGACTTGAGTTAGAGTAAAATTAAAGCTAATCTTCAGCACCTTACAAAGTTAATCCTGCTCTAAGTTGAGGTTGTTGGAAGGGTGCTGTGGGCAGAACACAAGCAGTTTTCCTGCAACCCTTGTGAAAGCAACAGCTCTGCTTTTCGGGTAAGCATCCAAGCTGGAGCGTGGATGCTCCTGATTTTTTTTTGTTTTGTTTTGTTTTCAGTGAGTTCCATGCAGGCTTTAAGTGTAAACCGCCTCTAGTTTCCGTTTCAAGTTTCTGCTACTTGCGTCACTAACGACTTAAGCCGATGTATCCACGCTGTGCGCAGAAACGAGCCTGCCTTTGCCTCAAGGACACTCCTGGGCAGCAGCAAGTGACGAGAGGGAATCCAATTAATTAACTGAATGTTTCTGGCAATCTGTCCAGCTGTCTCATAGCTCAGTGCAGAGGCACTTGAAGCACTGCTCCTAATCGCAGCTTTTATTTTAGTCAAGGTTTGTTAAGACAACGTCCACTAAGTCACCTATGGCAGCCTTATGTACTTAACTGCATGAACTGCCCCCTGCCTGAACCCAGGCCTCAAGAGGAGATTAGTGTGCTCTAAATCAAAACTAAGATTAACTATAATATGTCTTAATGTTCCATTTAATCCCCTCTTCCCGCAGAAAGCGTCTCTGCGTGACTTGAACAACTCATACTTCAGAACTTAATTCCTTTACAGCCTGTTAAAGCATCCGTTTGGAAAACGGCATTCTTTTAAATAGGTTTCCCCGTTGGTAACGAATGAAGTTAGCGCTCCGTTCAGGCGAGGGGGCAGTCTGAGGTCAGCGGAGGCAGTGCTACTTCAGAATGTCCTAATCCTAAAGAGCTGTGCAAAACCGTCCAAAGAATGTGAAGGCGGCGCGGCCCTGCCGCCAGGCGCGGGGCCGGGGAGCTGCCCGTGCTACCCGTGCTCTGTGCCAGGAGCAGCAGCGGTGCAGAACTTGCCCCAGCTCACACGCCAGCCCCCCGCCGTGCCCTCGCGGTCCTCCAGCTGCACCACCCACAGCTGGACCATAAACGGAGCCTGGCACGCTGCAGTTTCAGTCCAAGGCACTACGATGCTATGCAACACCAAGCAGCTTCCTCCCCCCAGCTGTAATTCCTTTACAGCAAGCGTACCAGCTTTATCCCGCACCAGTCCTACTCGCGTACCGTTCAGGTGGTTAGAGTTTTACCTGGGGCTTTCTGCAGTTCTGTTTTTCCTTTGGTAAAGAGCCAACGTGTCCTGCTTCCACACCAGGACTGGACTTGTTCCTTTCTCTTTCAGGTGTGAAATACAAATCATGTTTTTATGATTTTTTTTGTAAATCTTTGAGCTTTTTACACTTTGTTTTTGTAAACTGAAGTTTCTTATTAAAAAAACAAAGACAAAATTCCACCGAGTCGCACCATTATTCCCCACACTTTAATTAAAGAGGGAGGCGGCAGTACAGCGGCAAATCCCCCGCGCGCAGAGACTTCACAGAAGCTCTTCCCGGGCACCTGGGGGGCTGCGCAGGAGGATTCTCCCTCCCGTCCTCTCCCTCCCGGCGAAGCGGGGCGCTGGGCCGAGGGGCGGCTCCGCCACGAGCTGCGCTCCTCGCCGAGCTCTGCAACGAGAGGCAGGGCAGGGTGGGCGGCCGGTCGCGGCGGCGCCCGTTTCGCAGCTCGGCCCCGGCTCTCCCGCCGCGGGACTCACCGGGCGCTACGCGCTGGGCTGCGGCGCCATCAGGTCGATGTCCGTGAGGTTGCGGGCCACCCACACGCCGGCGGCGAAGAGCCCCAGGTTCACGAGCAGGT
>VZSG01001636.1:3767-32204 GCA_013398315.1 Nothoprocta pentlandii | reverse complement strand
CGCCCCCTTTAGCCCCGCCCCCCCTTGGAGCCTTTCGTGTTTTCATCTTTATTGTATCTCCTTTCGAAACCTTGCGATTCTTTAACATGTAAATAAAGAAAATATTATTCGAGTTGAGCCGCTCCGCCCCGGGCCGTTACTGGGGGGGGGGGACGGTGGTGTTTCTGCCCCCCCCCCCCCACCGTGGGGGCAAATCCCCCCTCTGGCCCCGGCTTTGTCACCCTTTAGGGGGTTGCAGGAGCCCCCCCAAAGTGCCAGGCAGGGCTCGGGGGCTTGGCCTGGGGGTTCTTGTTGCCCTCCGCCTTGCGCTGGGGCCAGTGTTCCCCCCTGTGGGGACACCCTCCCCCAGGGTCCCTCCTTGCCCATGGGCCCCTCTCCGGGCCCTTGGGTGCTCTAAGCTGGGGACAGAGCGGGTGGCACCTCCTAGGGCGCCCAGGGGTGCCCAAACTGTCATGTGCTGCAGGTGTCCCCAGGCAAAAACCGGGCCTAGAGGTTAGGTCTGAGCAGTGGGGGGGGCAGTTTAGGGACATGGGCAGGGTTAGGGGCTCAGTACTGGAGGGCAGGACTAGGGTTGTGGGGAGGCTTAGGGGCTCAGTACTGGAGAGCAGAGCTAAAGGGCTTGGGGAGGGTTAAGGTCTCAGGACTGGAGGACAGGGTTAGGGTCGTGGGCAGGGTTTAAGGATTTGGGGAGGGTTGGGGTCTCAGTGCTGGAGGGCAGGGATAGGATCGGGCTTGTGGGGATGGTTAAGGACTTAATACTGGGGTCAGGATTAGGGTTGTGGGCAGGATTAAGGGCTCGAGGAGGGTTAGGGTCTCAGTAGTGGAGGGCAGGGATAGGGTCATGGGGAGGGCTAAGGGCTCAGTACTGAAGTCAGGGTTGTGGGCAGGGTTAGGGGCTCGGGCAGGGTCAGGATCAGGGTACTGGGGAGGTTTAAGGACTTGGGGAAGGTTAAGGGCTCAGTCCTGGAGTCAGGGTTGGGGTCGGGGGGAGGGTTAAGGGATCAGTCCTGGAGAGCAGGGTTTAAGGACTCGGGGAGGGTTAAGGACTCCGTACTGGAGGGCGGGGTTTAGGGGCTCAGTACTAGAGGGCAGGGTTAGGGTCTCAGGTCTGGAGAGCAAGGTTTAAGGGCCTGGGGAGGGTTAGGGGCTCGGTACTAGAGGGCAGGGCTAAGGATGTGCGGAGGGTTAAGGGCTCAGTACTGGAGTCAGGGTCATGCGGAGGCTTAAGGGCTCGGTTCTGGAGAGCTGGGTTTAAGGACTTGGGCTTAAGGGCCCAGGGGTTCAGGTCTCAATTCCGGAGGGCAGGGCTAGGGTCGGGGAGGATTTGGGGCTCGGGGAGGGTTAAGGTCTCAGTACTGGGGGCAGCGTTAGGGGCTCGGTGCTTGGGGGGCAGCGTTAGGGTCTTGGCACTGGGTTCATTAAGTCACAGGAGCCACCAGGGAGCGGGACAGGACCCGGCGCGACGGGGAGGGAAGCGGGACACCCATCAGCACCGGGACACGGAGGCCGCCCGCGCTGAGGTGCCACCCGTGTCAGAGCAGGGGCGTCCCGGCCCTCGGCGCCAAGCCCCCGGCCCCTCCGCTCACGGGTCTTGCTGCGCTGGTAGATGAAGAGCCCCAGGACCAGCACCAAGGGCCCCAGCACCAGCCCGCCCACTCCCGTGAGCATCTTGCTCCGGCCCGTGTCCGACTGGGCCCCTGTGGGGAGCAGAGCAGAGGGTGAGGCTGGAGGCGCCCGCTGGCTCGGGCTGCGCGAGGAGGACGCGGGGTCTCACCCCAGGCGTGCGTGAGCGGGCGCTCCAGGCTCACGTGCTCCACGTGGCAGGTGTAGGTGTCCCCGGCCTGCGGGCTGGTCTCCAGCATCACCAGCACTTGGTAGGTCCAGTCTCCGTTCTGGATCACGTCCGTGGCCACCACGCGCTCCGTCTCCTCCCGCCCGTTCTTGAACCACTTGACCTCAATCTCCAGCGGGTAGAAATCCATGACAGCGCAAACCAGCCTGTCCGTTTGGGGCAGCGACCCCGACTGCACGGGGTAAATTTCCACCTGGGGCTGAACTGGAAGGAAAGGGGCAGGACTGAGCTGGGCCGGGTACCCACGTCCCACCCCAACCTCAGGGGTGGCCCCGTGTCCTCAAGGCCCAGCCTCAACCGGTGCCTCCATGACGGGCTCTGGGTGGCCTCACCTCTCCTCCGCATGGTGTAGGGGCTCCAAATGCGGGCGTTGTGCCGGCACACGGCGTCCACCTCAGCCCGTCTCTTCTGGAGCAGGTCGGCCTGCCCGTTGAGGTACTCGGCGTCGGGCTGGCCCAGGGCGCTGTCGGCCACGTAGGCCCCCACGTCGCTGTCGAAGTGCAGGAAGGGCCGCCCGTTGTAGAGGTACCTCTCGAGCAGCTTCACGCGCTCGGTGCCGTTGAGGTAGCGGCACTCGGACCTCCGTATCTCCTGGAAATACCCTGGGGCGCGGACGGAGGCAGCTCGAGGGGGTCCCAGCACCCACGTGGGCTCCCCAAGGAGGCTGTGGGGGTCCCAGCACCGCTGCCCGTGGGTAGTGAGGACACGGGGACACCGCGGAGGCCCCAAACCGAGGGCCTCACAGGGTGTCTGTGGGATCTGACCCATCCGTTCTCCCCCCTGCCGTGGGACTCCACTCACCTGTGGTCTCCTCACCACGAGCCCCACAGGCTCCCAGCGCCGCCAGCAGCCCCAGCACCACCCCAGCCCAGCACCTCGCGGCCCCCCACGCGCGGCCGCTCCCCATGGCAGCTCCAGAGGAGGCTGCGGAGGCGCCGGAGGCCAAGGGAGCCCGAGGAGGCTGGAATCGCCGGCCAGCGAGTGGTGGCGCTGGGAGCATCACTGGTCGCCAGGCAGAGCCGCTCGGGGCGCAGGGTGCCCCGGCGGTGCCGCAGGGCGCCCCGCGGTGCCGCTCTGCCTGGGAGCAGGTGAGTCAGCGCGGGGGCTCCCTGCCATTGGCTGGGCCCCGGGCGGGGGCAGAAGGGGAAGGACGTCCTCACACCGCGGGTCACCAGCGTGGGGCTCCACGTCCCCAAAAGTGTCACCCGGCCCGGCCTGTTCTTGCTGCCCGGGGCGGCTGGAGGCTGAGGCAGCCCCGCTGGTCCCGCAGGGCCTGGGGGACGCGGGGCAGGTGGAATGGGGGCCCCTGAGTCCCACAGTCCATCCTGCTGGTGCCCCCCTTGCCCGGACCCCTGTACCCGGCACCAGGGTAGGGAGGCATCACCGATCACGAAGGGTTGAGGGTGGGACCTCCACCCCTTTGGCCCAGGAGGATCCTGCGCAGGAGCGCGGCCCTTCATCCCCATCACTGATGAAGAAGTCGGACACGACTGGACCCAGTTAGGACCCCGGGCCCACCGCTAGGTCCCGGCCTCCAACTGGGCTCCCCGGCTCTGATCCCGACCCTCCGAGCTGTGCCCGTCAGCCAGTTCTCGGTGCACCTCGCAGCTGAGGAGGGGGCCACTAGCAGGTCAGGCGCGGCGGTGGCTTCTTGCGCCCTGCTGCTTGTGGTGGCCCCTCTGTCACCGCCCGCTCAGGCGAGGGGCAGCGAGCGGCAGCGTCAACCAGGCAGAGCCGGGTCCCGCGGGGCTCCCGGTGACGATTGTCCTGGGCTCCGAGCTCCTGGAGTGACCTCTGTGAGAGCAACCCCTGCCCCACAGCACCCACTGCCTCTCCACCCCACAGAGACCCTCGGGGGGTGACTGGGGCGACTGGGCTCCCTTGTGGCACCCGCGCGTCGGCGCCGCAGGGTGCTCCGCGCTGCCGCTCTGCCTGCACACAGCTGAGTCAGCGCGGGGCTTCCCTCCTAGAGGCTGAGTACCCGGCGGCGGGGAGGACGCGGAGGCCGGGGGGGCCTCGTAGGGATCGCGGATCGACGGCGCGGCGCGGCCCCGTAGGGATCACCCGGCCCGTCCTGCTCCCGGCGCCTGCCGCCATGGCCGGAGGATGGGGCGTCCTGCTGGCCCTGCTGGCCCTGCAGGGCACGGGGGCTGTGAAGGGTGAGTGGGGGCAGGCGGACAGGGGGGCTGTGGGTTGGGGGCAGATGTGGGGCACGGTGTGGGCGTGGCATGGGGGCAGCAGGGCAGGATTGGGGCATGGATCCCCCCCCTCCAAGCTCCTTTCCCCCACAAGTGCCCCGGCGGTGGCACCCCATGACCGTCCCCTTGTGGTGGCTCTGAGGTCCTCAACCAAGACGGGGGCACCGGGACCCCCAGCGTCCCTGCCCTGTCCCACAGCAAGTCCATGGCAGACCCCATCTCTGTGTCCCCTCAGCCTGTCCTCTCACTGGCACCTGCCTCAGGGACCTCCAAGAGGAACCCACAGGGACCCATGGGCAGCCCCACAGCTGCCCCTCATGTCTGTCCCTTCCCAGTTGGGAATGTGATGCTCCAGGTTGACTTGTACCAGCGGTGTGAGACGCTGCAGCAGGAGGGCGGGCAGTACCTGTTCAGCTTCAATGGGGACGAGATGTTCCACGTGGACCTGCAGAAGATGGAGACCCGCTGGCGCCTCCCCGAGTTCGGGCAGTTCACCAGCTTCAAGGCCCAGGCAGCCGTGCAGCACATGGCCGCCGAAAAGCAGCACATGGAGCTCTTGATGCTGAGGGCCAACTGCTCCCAGGGGACCATCGGTAACAACCCCGCCGCGGGGTCCCCTCTGGATGGTGACCCTGGGTGGGATCCCTGGGCTGTGGGGCTCACCGGGGCCTTCTCCACCAGCAGCAGCCCCACGTACTTGGGGTCACGTTGACCTCAGCAGTGGGGCGCGAGTGGCACTAACGCCTCCTCCCTGACTCCCCAGAGCCACCTGAGGTCATGGTGTTCACCAAACGTCATGAGGAGCTGGGTGACCCCAACGTTCTCATCTGCTACGTGGACAAGTTCTGGCCATCCGTGATCAACATCACGTGGCTGAAGAACGGGCAGGAGGTGGTGGACGGCGTCTTCGAGACTGTTTACTACCTACGGGAGGATGACACCTTCCGCAAGTTCTCCTACCTGCCCTTCGTGCCCACGCGGGGCGACTACTACGACTGCCGGGTGGAGCACTGGGGGCTGCCCAAGGCCCTGCTCAAGCACTGGGGTGAGCGCGGGGGCCAGAGCAAGGCCTGGACACCTGAGTCCTCCCCCCTGCTGGGCGGCCACGGCCTTGGGCTCCTGGCCTCACTGCGTGCCTCGTCTCCGCACAGAGCCCCAGGTGCCGCTGCCCGTGTCCGAGAGCACCGAGACGCTGGTGTGCGCCCTGGGCCTGGCCGTGGGCATCGTGGGCATCATCGCGGGCACCATCCTCATCATCAAGGCCATGAAGATGAACAGCGGCCGCAATGCGCGGGGCCCCCTGTGAGCGGGCAGAGCCCTCGGCTCCCTGGTGGCCCCCATAGCCCGACGTCCTGCGCAACCAACCAGCCCTCCCTGTCACGGGCCAGGTCCATGGCCCACGGCCCGACCCTCCGCCCCACAGCCCAGCCCTGTGCCCCACATCCCGACCCTCTGCCCCATGGCCCAACCTCAGGGCCCATGTCCAGCAGCGCCGCACCCCACATCCCACACGGGTGCCTCCCAGCCCTGAGCCCCACACGTCACCTCTCCCCTTCGCCAGCGTCGCCCTCGGCCGGCCCGCCCTGCCCCTGCCCTGTGGGTGCCGTGGGGTTCCCAAGCAGCAGTAAAGGCGCTGGCGGCCGCACCGCTGAACCTGCCGCGCGCCGTGGGCTCTGTGCTGGACCTGCCGCCCCGGGGACACCGGGGCGGGCAGCGGGCGGGCGGGCGCAGCCGCATGGGGGGCACGGGGCAGCCCAGGAGGCACCAGTGTCACGGTCAACACTGAGGGGTGCCCCTACCCAGGACCCCGCTCACTGCCAGCCCCACCGTGGCCGGACACGGGGAGTGGGACCCTCTGAGACGCTTCGCCCCGTCCCCTGCTCCCTCCCTATCCCCGCTCCAGCCTGGACGGGGGCAGAGCACCCTGAGCCCCTCCCACACCACGAGCTCTTCGTCCTGTCCCCCTTCCCCAATGTGCTCTGGCCACTCGTCAACACGGGTACGGGGGGTCCCCGGTGAGTGTCTGGGTCCCCACCGCCAGCCCCGTGCGCCCCCCTGCACCCCTGCCCCACAAGGCAGCGGAGCCGCCGCGTAGCGGCAGACTTTATTAGGAAGAGCCGGAACAGTCAAGGGCCTCGTGAGGGCCCCTCGCCGGGGCACAGGGCACCGCCAGGGCCGGGGAGCGGCGAGCAGGTCGAGCCGGGACGGGGGCATGTCGGGGGCATCACAGGGAACAGGCGGCTCCAGGACAGGGCAGTGGCGGGCGGAGCGGGCGGGCGCGGGCCCGGGAGGAGGCTGGGAATTGCTGGACGTGGAGGCGGGGTGGCCGTGAAGCCCACGCACCACAGCTAGTTCAGGAGCCCTGTGGGGAGAGAGCGGGGTTGGAAGAGGGAGCACGAGCGGCGCCGGGAGCCCCAGTGTCCCCAGGGGCTCCGCGTGCAGCACACGCGCTCGCCAGCCCGGGCCACGCAGCCCCCGGCGAGCACCGAGGGGCGGCCCGCGCAGGGCACGGGTGATCAGGGCTGCGGGAGCCCGACGTTACCTGCGGGCTGCGGAACGGCGCGTCCTGAAATGCAAAGGCAACGTCAGCGCGGGAGCAGGGGCGGCCGCGCGGCGGCGACAAGAGCAGCCCCGGCCCCACAGCCGGGAGGGCTCCTCGACCGCTGTCCCCCAAGCCCCCTGTCCCTCCACTCACCCTTCTTGCTGCGCAGATAGAGGAAGAGCCCCAGCGCCAGGAAGATGAGCCCCAGCACCAGCCCGCCCACTCCCGTGAGCATCTTGCTCCGGCCCGTGTCCGACTGGGCCCCTGTGGGGAGCAGAGCAGAGGGTGAGGCTGGAGGCGCCCGCTGGCTCGGGCTGCGCGAGGAGGACGCGGGGTCTCACCCCAGGCGTGTGTGAGCGGGCGCTCCAGGCTCACGTGCTCCACGTGGCAGGTGTAGGTGTCCCCGGCCTGCGGGCTGGTCTCCAGCATCACCAGCACTTGGTAGGTCCAGTCTCCGTTCTGGATCACGTCCGTGGCCACCACGCGCTCCGTCTCCTCCCGCCCGTTCTTGAACCACTTGACCTCGATCTCCGGCGGGTAAAACCCCGTCACGTAGCAGACCAGCCTGTCCGTTTGGGGCAGCGACCCCGACTGCATGGGGGAGACCATCACCTTGGGCTGAACTGGAGGAGAGCAGAGGAGCCGCGTTGAGCTCGGAGAGCGCCATGGGCCACCCAGCAGCAGGTCGGCTCCTGGCGCAGGGCAGGGCCCTGTGCTTCCCCAAGCAGCACATGCCCAGGGCGGGCGCGAGGGACCCTGTCGCGACGGGGCACGGACACCCCCTCCCACGAGCCCAGCAGGCAGGCTTGGTGCCAGCCTCCAGGCGTCCCCCCTGCGGCGTGGAGGGTGCCGGGGTGTCCCAGCGCTGCCACCGTCAGGGCTCTAGCGCGCACTCACCTCTCTTCTCCACGGTGGAAGGGGTCGCCACCCCATAGTTGTGCCGGCAGACCGTGTCCACCTCAGCCCGTTTCTGCTCAATGTAGTCCGTTTGGCTGTTCCAGTATCTGGCATCTGGCTCACCCAGGGGGCTGTCGGCCACGAAGTGCCCCACGTCGCTGTCGAAGTGCAGCCACCGCTGCCCATTGTAGACGATCCAAACAACAAATCTCACCCGCTCAGTGCCATTGAGGTACTGGCACTCAGCTCTAAACATTTCCTGGAAATACCCTGTTGTGCAGACAGTGGCAGGTCAGGGTACCCCACATGAGCCTCCCAGGCACTCCCAGCCCCCAAGGGAAGCTGTGGGGGTCCCAGCACCGCTGCCCGTGGGTAGTGAGGACACGGGGACACCGCGGAGGCCCCAAACCGAGGGCCTCACAGGGTGTCTGCGGGATGTGACCCATCCGCTGTCCTCCCCATCATGGGACTCCACTCACCTGTGGTCTCCTCACCACGAGCCCCACAGGCTCCCAGCGCCGCCAGCAGCCCCAGCACCACCCCAGCCCAGCACCTGCCAGCCCCCCGCATGCGGCTGCTCCCCATGGCTGCTCCAGAGGAGGCTGCGGAGGCACCAGAGCCCAAGCGAACCCCGTGCTGCCAGCTCGGGGTCTGAGCCCGGGTCCTCCCAGCACCAGGACGGGGAGTCCCCAGCGAGGACCAGTGAGCGGTGGCGCCGGGCAGCGTCAGCCGTCGCCAGGCAGAGCCGCGACCTGCAGGGCTCCCGCTCACACTTGTCCCCGCGCCCGAGCAAGGCTCTTGGAGAGACCCCAAGCAGGGCTGCCAGGCCCCGCCAGCACAGCAGGGCCCCTGCCCCATGGCGACCACTGCCCCTCCGACCCCCAGAGCCCTCCCAAGGGGTGGCCGAGGCCTGAGGGTGACAGAGCTCCCCCGTGGGGCCCCCGTGGGGTGCCCGATGTCTGTCTGCTCCGCAGGGTGCTCGGTGCTGCCGCTCTGCCTGGGAACGGGTGAGTCAGCACGGGGGCTCCCTCCCATTGGCTGAGCACTGCAGCGGGGGGGGGGGCTGTCCCCAGGCCATGGGTCCCCAGCTCGGGGCTCCCCATCCCTGCGAGCGACGCCTGCCGCTCTCCTGCTCCCGCTCCTGCTGCCGCTGCCAGGAGAGGCCATGGCCGGAGGATGGAGTGTCCCGATGCTCCTGCTCGCCCTGCTGGCCCTGCAGCGCGTGGAGGCTGTGAAAGGTGCGTGGGGCAGGTTGGGCTGCGGGTTGGGGGCAGACCAAGGGCACAGGGGCAGGCGGGGGGCTGGTAGCAGATCAGGGCTGGCGCATGGGGAGCTCTGGAGCACCTGAGTGCAGGTCCCCTGGGTGGCTCCGGGCCCCCAGGGCAAAGCGGGATCCCAGGGCAGGGGGTGTGTGAGGCGGCGCTGGGGGGCTCGCTCGGTGACCCTCCTTCCCTCTGGCCCCCACAAATGCCCCAGCAGTGAGGCTCAGCTGGCTCCCCATGACCATGGGCATCCTCTTGTAGTGGCTCCGAGGTCCCCACCCAAGGTGGGGGGAGCTGTGGGGGGCACCGTGACCCCCGGTGTCCCTGCCCTGTCCCGCAGCAAGTCTGGGACAGGCCACGTCTCTGTGTCCCCTCAGCCTGGCCTCTCACTGGCCCTGGCCTCAGGGAGCGCCAAGGGGAACCCACAGGGACCCATGGGCAGCCCCACAGCTGCCCCTCATGTCTGTCCCTTCCCAGTTGGGAATGTGATGCTCCAGAGTGAGTTTTATCACCGGGCTGAGACGCTGCAGCAGGAGGGCGGGCAGTTCATGTTCGACTTCGATGGGGACGAGATCTTCCACGTGGATCTGCAGAAGACGGAGACCCGCTGGCGCCTACCTGAGTTCGGGGAGTTCACCAGCTTCGAGGCCCAGGGAGCTCTGCAGAACATGGCTGTAGATAAACATAACATGGAGATCCACACGGAGAGGAGTAACCGCTCTCAGGGGACGATCGGTAACAACCCAGCGTGGCACAGCCAGTGCTTTCCCTCTGGCAGCGCCCTGCTGGGACAGTTGTTCTCATACCCTGGGACCCCGTCCCCTGGGGAGGCTGTGGGGCTCATCAGGGCCTTCTCCACCAGCAGCAGCCCCACATACTTGGGGTCACGTTGACCTCAGCAGTGGGGCGCGAGTGGCACTAACGCCTCCTCCCTGACTCCCCAGAGCCACCTGAGGTCACAGTCTTCTCTGAGGACCCTGTGGAGCTGGGTGACCCCAACGTTCTCATCTGCTATGTGGACAAGTTCTGGCCACCCGTGATCAACATCACATGGCTGAAGAACGGGCAGGAGGTGATGGACGGCGTCTTCGAGACCGTTTACTATCCACGGGATGACGATGCTTTCCGCAAGTTTTCCTACCTGCCCTTCGTGCCCACGCGGGGCGACTACTACGACTGCCGGGTGGAGCACTGGGGGCTGCCCAAGGCCCTGCTCAAGCACTGGGGTGAGCGCGGGGGCCAGAGCAGGGCCTGGACACCTGAGTCCTCCCCCCTGCTGGGCGGCCACGGCCTTGGGCTCCTGGCCTCACTGCGTGCCTTGTCTCCCCACAGAGCCCCAGGTGCCGCTGCCCGTGTCCGAGAGCACCGAGACGCTGGTGTGCGCCCTGGGCCTGGCCGTGGGCATCGTGGGCATCATCGCGGGCACCGTCCTCATCATCAAGGCCATGAAGATGAACAGCAGCCGCAATGCGCGGGGCCCCCTGTGAGCGGGCAGAGCCCTCGGCTCCCTGCCCGCCCCACGGCCGGACGCGTGCGCCCCTCGCTGTGCCGTGCTGGGAGCTGCTCATCCCAATGCGCCCAGCGTGTGACGTGCACCCCGCTAGACCCTGTCAGTGTCTCCCTCGCCCGTGACCTCTACGTGTCGACCCGACAGAGAGCTCCAGCGCTCAGCCCCGCTGCTGACCTGTCCCCAGGCTGGGCTGGGGACAGCGGTGGCTCTCAGCACCACTCTGACTCAGGGGAAATGGTGGCAGAGCCTGGGGGTCTGGCCTGGGATGAGCACCCAGCCCTCGCTGTGAGCGCACTGGGGCTGCCCTGCCCAGACCCCCCGGTCCCGTGGCCGCTTCCCGATAGGGGCCCAGCATCTCCTCCCGGCCCAGATGTGGGGCCTTCCCTGCAGACCCTGCACACAACTCCACGCTCTCCATGCCTGCTCTGCTGCTTTGAGACTGCAATAAAGTGGGTTGGGGTTGATCCTGCTGCGCGACCCTCCTCGCACGTCCGTTCTCTGCTCTGTGCTGGGGGTGACTGCAGGAGGTGGCGGGTGGCAGTGCTGAGACCTTGGAGTGGATGGGTCTTGGGCACAGAGCCATTCCTTGGGGATCTGTGTCCAGTCATTGAGCAGAGGGAAAGGTTACAGCAGCCTCAGGGCTCCCAGCAGCAGCAGGTGGGATCTCAGCCCCCAGGGGCAGCTGGTCCCTGTCTCGCCGTCCTGCCCCTATCTGTTGTCTAGGGCTCCTGTGAGGGCGTGCTGAGACCATGGGCACGTGGACGCAGCCAGGGAGGCTGTGGCAGGTGGCTGGGCTCTGAGACACCTGCGCGTACCTCAGAGGTGGGCGCTTGACGCCATGCAGGGCAAGGGGCTGGCTGAGTGATAACCCAGCCAGGGAACGGGTTCACAAGGTGGGTGCAGGACGTGGAGATGGTGGTGGTAGTGGGGTGCTCCACAGATAAATGTCCTGTCAGGCTTTGCAGGGCCTGGCATGGCCTCCACACAGTCTGGCTTTGTGCTGGAGCCACATGTCGCGTGAGTGGTGGGTGTCCAAGCACACATGGCCAGGACGGGCTGAGCCCCATGTTCATGGGCAAGAAGAACTGGTGAAATTGTTGCCATAGAGGAGATGGCACGGGAGGAACCCCAACCATACAAGGAGCAGAGACACCTGGGGACACAGCTCCAGGGAGGCGGGAGAGCCGGGAGTCACTGTGTGGAGAAGGCAGCACAACAGCGCAGGGCCTGTTTCCTTTCCCGGGAGCTGAAGAGGAAGGTGCGGCTGGAACAGAAAGCGGATGATGCTCAACGGGGAGGATGTGAAACTCTGTAGCTTGCATGTGGGCAGCACGTCGGGGTCGCAGGGGGAGATCGGAGACGTTGCTTTCTGAGCTCGCCTTGCCCTGACAGGAAATGCCCCAGGACTGGAATGGGGCAGGATCACTGCGGTTGGTGTGAAAGGGTCCAACCGAAAAGTACCTGGAGATACCTGGAGTAACTTAGCAGGAGAACAAAATGGTCCCATCACTAGCAGCAGCAACAGCCACTGCTGGCATTGGGCAGCAGTGCTGTCCTACCGACAGTGCCCAGTTCAAGGCTCAGGCTGTAGAGGTGGGACCTGTGCTGTGAGGGAGCTCAGCTCTGGTCTGGGGACACAGCAGGGACAAGGGGGGCACTGGGAAGCCCTTGGAGATACAGCCCACGGGGTGGGCTCCTGTTGGGCATGTGAAGCTTCTCTACCTTTCTGGTGCAGATGGAACCTGCACCTTCATCTCAGAAAGAAAGGAGTGGGCCAAAGTCCAGGAGAGAAGGGAGGGAGACCAACGTGTTTGGGAATCAGATAAGGTCACGCACAGGTTGCATGAAGCACCGCTTGTTCTGGGTGTCTTGGAGGTGTCCGGGGGGCTCCTGCCTCGGCCACGCAGACCCGGGAACAAACAGGAGCGCTTCCTAAAAGACCGGTGCCCCCAAATGTTGCTGCTGGCTACCCAAGGACTTGGAGGTACGGGGGAGCTGGAGCCACCCGTGGGTGTCACGACTCCTGTCTCAGCCATACCACCCACAGCGCTCCCACAGGGACCCCGGCGTCCTGAGCTGGCACGGGTGGCTCCCACAGCGGAGCCGCTGCTGCAAAGAGAACGGCAGCTGCCCCGCGGCTGCCAGAGACTGGTGATGCCGCCCAGCGCTGCCTGCTGACTGGCTGGGCTGGGGTTACTGGCGGGCAGAGGCAGCAGGAACGGGCCGTTTCCCGGAAATGCTGCTGTGCCCCGTGGGGGGAAGGGGGATCTTGGTGGAAATCCCCTGTCTGCGCGCGAGGAGGGGCAGAAGGACCGTCCGGAGCCGCCGGGGAGCTGCAACGCCTCGACCGAGGACGCCAAGCGCCGCGGCGTCGGGGAGCAGCGGCAGGAAGGGCTCGCTGCCTCGACACGCCGAGCGGCCGCAGTCACGGCCGCCAGACCCGGCCCAGACGCGGCGGCGGCTCCTTCCGCCGGGCACCGGGCCGTGGCCAGGCAGCTCCCTGGAAATCGGCCCCCGCTCTAGTCAGTGGCTACGATGCCGGCCGGAGGCGCGGAATGGCACATGTCCTGCAGAGCTCAGTGTTAGGTGACAGTATCTGATGGGTGACTGGCGCGGTGCAGCACAGAGTCCTGCAGCAGCCCTGGACACTCCGAGGCCACGTCCCACAAGTCAGTGGTGGCAACTGCAAGCTGCTGCGGGAGCCCTCACCCTCCTGGTGCAGGGTCCCCGCGAAAACACCAGGGTCCCCAGCCTGGGATCTGCTGCCCCATGATCTTCCCGAGGCTGCTGGAGGGTCTCTGCTTGTGCCCTGGGCCCCACACCCCCGGCTGCTGCCCCCACACCGGCTTCCTTGTACCCTCCTGAGGGCTCAAAGGCGGCCGAGGAAGGGGGAACTGGGCGTGGTGATGATGCTAGGGACTTTCCACGAGAAAGGTTCCCCCCACCACCCAGCGCTGCTATGTCACCAGTTACTAGGAGAAAACTTGCTGGGGAGACCTGGGGCGGGTAGTTGCAGAGACGAGTCAGTGAGACAGCACCCTGCACTCCCAGTACAGCCCAGCCACCCTCGGAATGGGACCCAGGCCAGGCCCTTTTGGACTCAGCCAGCACTTTGCCCGCGCTGCAGGAGACTCGGAGTGGCTCCGTGCACACGTTTGCTCCCTCTGGGCCCTGCCCAGAGCTATCCCATTCCCACCCAGTGGAGATAGAGGTTCACTCCAAAGTCAAACTGCGGAGCAGTAGCCGGCAAGCCTGGGCCCGGGCAAAACAACGCTGTGAGCATCGTTAAGCCAGAAGAGCTTCATTCCGAATTCATCCCCCAGGACAGCTCCCAGCACAGCTCAGGTTTTGGGGAAGGCTGCTTGGATTCGTTTCCCATTTCTGAGAGGAACCTGAACCTCCACTTAGAGGCCCCATGGCCTCCTAGATGTGCTGCCACCCTCTGGCCAACCCTGCGCCTTGCACACAACATCTCTCCTTGCCATCTACTGTTTTCATACTCCATGCACTGCATCCTGCTCCTCCCGCTGCAGCTCCCCTGTGCCAGGGCTGTTACCAAGGGCCAGGACTTCCCAAGCTTCAACATGGGAGACTCCTGCTATGTCTTGCTGAGCAGTTTATGGAATGACAGGGGAACCCTTTTCCCATGAGACTACACCTGCCACAGTGGAAGAGCTCCACGCTTCAAAGAGCCTAAAATCGTTAATCCAGGTAACAACCACATTCAAAAAGGGCAAGACAGAGGACCTAGGCAACCATAGGCCAATTAGCCTCCCTTGATCCCTGCAAGGGTGATGGAGCAGCTCCTCCTGGATGTCATCTCTAAGCATGAGGAGCTCAAGAAGGTGATGAGGAGGAGTCAGCGTGGATTCACCAAGGGAAATGAGGCTTAACCAATCTGGCTAGGATGGAGTAACTAGGTGGGTAGATGAGGGGAGAGCAGTGGATGTTGTTCCCCTTGGCTTCACAGAATCACAGAATCATGAAGGTTGGAAGGGACCTCTAGAGATCATCTAGTCCAACCCCCTGCTCCAGCAGGGACACCCAGACCACGTGGCACAGGGCAGCATCCAGGCGGGTTTTGAAGACCTCCAGAGTAGGAGACTCCACAACCTCTCTGGGCAGCCTGTTCTAGGGTTCTGTCACCCCCACAGTGAAGAAGTTCTTCCTCACATGTAGATGGCACTTCCTATGTTTCAACTTGTATCCATGAGATACAACAAGATCCAGCAAGAGTTTTGACACCGTTTCTCATAGTATCCTCTACTCAGCCCTGGTGAGGCCACTTCTGAAGTGCTGTGTCCAGTTCTGGGCTCCCTAGTACAATATTTCCTTCTCTGGAGATATTCCAAACCCATTGGGACATGATCTTATGCACAATGCTCTAGGGGACCCTCCTTGTGCAGAGGGGCTGGAGTAGATGTTCTCCAGAGGTCCATTCCAACCGCAATCATTCTGTGATTTGGCATGATATTCCCCATTAGCCTGCCCACACGATCCCAATCAAGGGCCTGCCTCTCACCCGCTGACATAGCCCGGGGAGATGTCTGACAGCTGTAGCACACACTTATAGACCGAAAGCTTTGGGGAGAGCACAGCAATGGAAATAGGTTACGGTTGCGTGAGGCAGAATGGTAGGATTTGGGCAATGATGATGGAGAACTGAAGAGGTACAGTGCTTGTCCCACCACGTCACAGCTTTTCCTCATAACACACAGGCTGGCTTGGCCGCAGACACCATCTCTGCTGTGCAGTTTGGTGGTTCTCGGCCACGTTGAGGGCTCGGAAGGAACAGCAAGGTGCATTTTTCCCCTCTCCGGTATGCAGCCGAGCAGCCAAAGCGAGGCATCCCTGTACTCTGCCAGCACAGCCACCCTTTTGTCTCCGCTCCTTTTCCTGTCTCACGCAGGCACAGCGCAAACTCCAGCAGTGACTACAGTGATCACATTCTACCAACTTAACAGCCTGGCTCCAGCCCTCGACCTCTTTTGTGTGTGCCTGCGTCCAGCATTTTTTTTTCTGCACAAAGAGTACTTTAACTCGTGCTTTGGCCAGCCCTCTGCACCAGGAAGTTTTTACAGCCATATTAACATTTGCTTGATACCCAAAGCCCGTTTCGGGGGGGCATTCTGACCAAAGTAAGCCTGGATTCTCCTCATGGAAAAAGACCCGTCCCGCTGCTCTCTTCAGCACTGGGGATGCCCTCCCGCCTCGGGCTCCACCATGAAGCCTGTGTCCCTGTCCCCGTTGCCTGTGTGTCCCTGTCCCCATTTCCCTCCCCGGGTGTCCCCGTCCCCCTTGTTTGTCCCCTTCCCCGCCTCAGAGCCCTCCGCGAGCGACCGTTGGGCGCCGTCTCCCTCCCTATCGCCTCAGGAGCGACCGTTACACGTGACGTCACTCCCCCCGTTCCCGCCCTTTTGCCGCCCCGCGTTCTGCCCGGCGACGAGTGACGTGGCGGCCTCCGATTGGCCGCGCCGCCGAAGGCGGGAAGGGGCGGTGGGGGTGCTGAGGCGAGTGTCGAAGCTGAGGCGAGGAGGGAGGCGCCGGGCAGCCATGACGGGCGGGAAGGCCGGGGGGTGATGGTGATGGGAGATTCTGTGAGGAAAATGGCAGAGGGAGTCAGGGCAGGGGATGGGATGGAGCTGTAGAGACGTCCCGGGAGGTATCAGGAGAGGAGCCATTGTGGGGTGACCGTGAGGATGGATGTGAGGGGAAAAGAGGGTCTCTGGAGAGAATGAAGAGCGTTCAGAGTGTGAGCAGGGAAAAAGCGGAGCTTGGTGAGACAGGGCTGGGAGGAGAGGTGGGCAGCAGGGGGAAAAGGAGGGAGCAGCACCTGGGAAAGGGTGTGGGGAAGGTGCTTCTGTTGCAAACTAGGGGATCTGTGGGCAAGGGCTGAGAAGCAAGAGGCTTCAATGTTAGGAGGAGAAAACAAAACAAAAAACAGACACAGACAAAAAGGGAGAGAGGGGAGACTGGGTGTTTTCTGGGGAGGGGGTTAGATTCCCAATTGTCCCAGGGAGCTACTAGAGGCTCCTTTAATAGTAACGAATCATGAAATCCTAATACAGTTTGGGAAAAAGGGAAAAAATCCCAGTGACTTCATGGAGCACATACCTCTGGGACCAGTGGACAGGCTGCCAAGAGACTGCTCACCCTCCAGAGAGATGTCACAGGCTCGTCCCGCTTCCTCTTAGGTGTGGGGTGACCCGTGGCCCAGTGTAAGGGGAGACAAATCCCATCCCCACACATGGGAATGAGCGTGGGGCCTCTGGCAGACAATATTGTCTCTCCATGAGCCGGGATCCTTACGGAGTGGCAGACAGAAGGGCACGCCAGCAGGGTTTCCCCCCAGCAGCCAAGATTTGGTTGCTTGTGTTTTCCTGGAGTTCATTTTAGCCATTTCTTTCTCTTTTAGCCTGCAAGACCTCGGTTAGAAGCCATTTAACAGCCTTTGGGGGGCCGGCTGTTTGTCAGCCCCTTCTGGCCAGAGCAACCCCTTTGCAGGTGACTTTCTGTGCCTATTTATTCCCTGCTCTCTCCCCGCCTTGGGAACTGCTTGTGTGGAGGAATTTCATGACAGAGGAGAAGCGTGGCAGGTCAGCCAGGGAAAGCAAGAGAAAGGAAACAAAACAAAACAAAACAAAAAAAAGCCCCCAAAAGCAGCAAAATTATAGATGATATATTACAATACAACTTAAAAAAATTACTTACAAAACATTATACAGGCCGCCGGCTCAGCACCAGGGGGCACGCCTCTGCTTTTTAAGAAAACAAAAAAGCAAAGACTGGTGCCCCTTTAAACATTTTTTTTAAAATCAGACGGCACCTGGAAAATAAATTTTTTCTTTTTTTTTTTTTCTTTTTTTTTTCTTTCCTCCCCTCCCTCCTCCCCCAGACACTGGCCTGGGTTAACCTCCATGCAGAAATTCGCTTCTTGTTTGGGGCAAATCCAAAATTAGGCAGCAGGGACTGATACTGATGGTTGCATCCACTCCTTTAAATAATAATAATTAATTTAAAAATAATTAAAACAACAACAAAAAAAACACAGTAACAACACAGCGTCCTTCTTCCTTATCTCCTTCCACGGGCTAAGGACAGGGTTTGTGGAAGGATTTCAAAAGAAACAAAAACAACTTGTGACAAAGATGGTTTGCAATGACTAGAGGTAGGACTGATGATGGCGACTGGAACCCCCTTTAACTGGGGCAGCAGAGAAGAGGAGTAACACCCTAGCATTACAGGGAACCTCCTCCAGATTAATTAATACTGATTATTAGCAAATAAGGGAGCTAGGTGGAAACTGCACTGTGACTTAGCCTTGCTGACATTAGGCTGGGCCAGACGAAGCTGGTCATGCTGCTGTCTGACAAGCACGGAGGCCTCTATTTTGAGCACATCAGAAGCAATTTGTCTGGAGACAAGATTTGTCCCCAGGTTTGATCCTTCTGGATCCCCTAGACCTGGCTTTGAGGCCCGAGGACAAGGACCGTTGTTGGTCCAAGAGCTCCCTCAGGGCTAATCCCCATCACCTGCTAGTGGTGGCTGGCAGCCTGGCAGGGTCGGCTGCCACTCGCCTGCCCTGCAGAGCGATGGTCGCTTCGCTTCGCAGCTGCGCTAGTTGAGGGGTTCCCTGGCTTTGTGGAACGGGCTCGAGGAGGAGCATGAAAAAGAAGCCCTGGAAGTTGTGGGAAGCAGAGTGCTAGAATTCGGATGGAGGTCCTGGGAAGAAGGGAGCACTGGTGGGCGCCGAGGGAGGTAGCCAGTGGATCAGTTAAATTTTTTTCCTCTCTGTCTCTCTACATATTAAAATATAGATTTATTCTAATCATTAAAGTCTCTTTGGCATCTCTCCAGACCCTGGCCCCTGTGGGGGCAGCAGCGGCGGCACTTCGGTCTCGATGTGTGCGGACAGGCGCAGCACCCCCGCTCCTCGCAGCGGCAGGCGGACAGCGTGATGCGAAGGGGAGGCAAGTCCTGTTGCTTCGTTGCTGCACGAGCGGGGTGGCGATGTGGCACGGTTTGCCCCGCGGGAGGCCAGGGTGTGGCAGGGAGGGTGACAATTGTAGGGGATGGGTAGGGGGTGGAGGGCGGTTTGGTCCTAGCCGAGGAAACAGACTGGTCCCACCTCGAACCCGAATCTCTGGTTGGGCTCGCCAAAGTCCGTGATGCGCACGTCCAGCAGCGGGAGCTGCTCCATGCGGGGCGTGCTCACCTCTAGCACCGTCTGGCTGGAGCCCTTCCGTGCCTGCGGCCAGGAGGGGACAGGTAGAGGGACAGGTCAGGACCTGGAGGGCTCTCCCTCACGCAGAGCCATCCCTTTGCCTTTCTGTCCTGCTCTTAACCCAGTCACAACCCACTGCCCCTTTCTGGGGTACTGCTGTCCACCCCTTCCTCCCTGAACCCCAACATTTTGCTCCATCATCATCTGCAGAGCGTGGCAGCTTCTCTGCCCCGCTTCTCTGCCCCTCCATTCTGCCCTCCTAGTGCCATCTAGTGATTCCTCTGTCCTTGTTACCGCTTACGCCTTCAGCCACCTTCTTACATCGACTTTCTGTCCTTGTCACCCATCTGTCCTTCTACTGACTTCCCCGCCAGCTGCCCCACCTGCTCCCCGTGCACCACTCACCGCGCAGCCGTCCGTCACAGCTTTGATGTAGGGGCTGGTGTCATAGCTGAGCTCCTCCTCGTTGGCAGCCAGGAAGCGGAGGGCCTGCTGGTGGTCCCCGGCAGCGGTGCTGTGCCAGGCCACCGAGCGGTGGCAGTGGTATGTAAAGTTCTGGCGCGCAGAGACGCTGAGGAGCCGTAGGAAGGTCAGCTGCACCACGCCAAGGGGTTGGCTGTCCGAGTCCACATAGGAGAACTGGGGGACGCAGGAGGAGGAGAGGAGTTAACAGGGATTGAGTGGGATGAACATGTGGGTAGGAAGGAGGATCAGAGGGTTTCTGTTGGGATCAAGACCCCACGTCAAGCAAGGGGACACGCTGAGATGGGCTGATAGGTCCAAGGCCAAGCAGAGGACATTGTCTTCTCCTCAGGGAGGGAGAGACCTCCAGCTCTCCAAGACAACACAGGGGAAAGTGGGTGGGGACACATGGAGGCAATGGGGAGGCCGAAACCCTGACTCTGGGTGGCTGGAGAAGACAGAGGGACCTGCCGGGGGTCCGTGTGGATCTCCACATGGGCCGTGGGTTCCTTGAACACCCCTTGGCATAGAGAACAGGCGTAGGAGCTCCCATACGTCCCCGGCACCCTCACCTTGCTGCCCTCCCGGAACTGACTGAACCACTGCCGGGGTGTCTCCTTCTCCCACGTGGACATCTTCACCTGCAAGACGAGAGACGGCGATGAGCGACCGAGCGGCCGCCTCGCACCACGTAGAACTGGGGTAGGTCCCCGCCATGAACCCCCTGCCCTTCCCTCACCTCCTGTATCTCTTTGCTGGGAAAGACGCAGGTCTCCCCGCCCGCGGTGAAGTTGCAGTAAACCTTGAAGGAGTCTCGGGCGCAGCCCTGGTTGGGGTCAATCCAGTACTCGCCTGCACCGGGAGGAGAAGGGTCAGCGCGCGGGGCAGCACTGCTGAGTTGAGCGCACGCCGCCATTCCACACCGCGCTCCCCTCACCGTCTGGAAGGCCTGGGTGGCTGAGCTGCAGGTCCTGGCAGGTACGGGCAGGATTGTCCTGGGTGCCCATGGGGCGCCGCAGCCCCTCAATCTCCTGCTTGAGGGAGTTGAGGGAGCCGAAGATCTCCTCCATGCCGTCCGCGTAGTCGCGAGCCGCCTCGTCGGCGGCCGCCCGCTCTCCGTCTTCGCCCTCCTCCTCCTCCAAGAGTTTGCTGCCGTCGATGGAGCGTTTGCTCTTCTTGGGCAGCTGGATGGGCAGGGGCTGGATCACCTCTCCTGGGGGGCCCTGCAGGAGATACGGTGCTGTCCTGAGCATGGGGGGCTCTGGAGCCCCCACCCCAGGGCAATGGACCCTCCTGCTCTCAGGCCTTCCAAAACCGGGATATTCTTCCGTGTCTGTGCCTGGATGGTCTTCCTATGTCCTCCCCATCATCACCTCTGCAGCGGGAGGCAGCTTAGAGCCACTCACCGGGTGTCCAGGGGGTCCCGGAGGGCCACGTTCACCTTTGGGTCCTGCTTGGCCCTATAGATACAAAGACAGACACAAAGACAGACACAAAGGTCAATCTTGGAGGGGGGACGAACGTGGCGGGAGAGCTGGGGGACGCCGGCTCAGCCCTTACCATGGCTCCCTTGGCACCCTTGGGACCGGCGGGGCCCTGCAAAGCAAGACGCTCTGTTAGTGAGGCTCAGCAGCGGGGGCTGCCGCCCGCAGCGGGTGCCAGGTGGACCGCGGGGAGAGGTTCAAGGTGAGGGGGTCACTCACTGGAAGTCCAGGAGGGCCAGAAGGGCCTATGGGTCCGGTAGCTCCGGGGATTCCCTGTACGACAGGAGCAGAGCAGAAACTGGAGTTAGGAACGGGCAGCCCCGTTCCCACCTCCCCAGCGCCCCCATCCCCACAGCCCCCACAGCTGCCTCTGGTCCCCCCCCGCCGCCACCTCCTGTTTTACACCCCCACCTGCCTAGACACCCACGGCACCCCCTCAGCGTCCCACCCTTCCCCTCCCTGCCTCCGTTCCTCCCGTTCCCCAGGCCCCCCGCTCACCGTTTCTCCTTTCTGCCCCGTGGAGCCCTGGGGGCCGGGCAGACCCCGGTCTCCCTTCTCCCCCTGCTCTCCTGGCGGTCCGATCAAACCGATGAGACCAGGGTGACCCTGCAGAGGCACAAGTGAAGACACACGGGCGCGTGATGGGTGCCAGACGATGCCAGCACTGGGTGGGCGTACAGGAGCCAGCGCACACCCTTCCACTCTATCCCCACCCCTCACTCACCTTCTCTCCTTTGGCCCCAGTGTCACCTTTGAGGCCGGGGAGACCGGGGGGACCCTGCAGGGAGGCAAAGGAGGATCATTAGAGGTGGGGAGGATAGGGCAGGGCGTCCCACCATTGCGGGCTCCAGTGGGGAGAGGGGGCCACACTCACCACTGGTCCTGGCGGCCCAGCCTGACCTGTGGTGCCCGGTTTGCCTTGTTCTCCCTGTGCAGGCGGGTGGAGAGCGTGAGTCCCCGGCAGCCGGAGGAGATGCCACCACTAACCCGCACCCGCCGGCACCAGGACGTAGCCACTTACCACGGAGCCGGGCAGACCTCTGAGGCCATCGGGACCCTGCTTCCCAGCGGGTCCCTGGGGCCCCACGGGGCCGGTCTTGCCGGGAGCACCCACTATGCCCGGTTCTCCCTGTGGACACAGAGGAACCGAGTGAGGCCAGGCCCGGAGGCGTGAAGAACGGTGACGACTGGGCCCTGGCTAGGAGCAGTGCCAACCTCCCCACTGCACCCAGGGCTTGTCACCCTGCTACGGTCCCCTGCTGGGTTCAGCCAGGGGGTCACCTCCCTGGGACAGAGTCACTCACCTTGGCGCCCTTCTCGCCCTGACGCCCCTCAGGGCCAGGGGTGCCAGCAGGGCCCTACGGAGAGAAGCAACAGAGCAGTGAGGTGAAGGGACATGGCTGGGCAGGGGGCACAGGAGGGCTCGCCGAGCACTTACCCTCTTCCCCAGGGGCCCAGGAGGACCGTTCTCACCCGTCGGACCTGGAGAGCCCTAGGGAAGGAGAGGAAGGAGTCAAGGGAAGTGGCCTGATCCCGAAACCAGGTCAGGGAGGAACGGGGAGAGTTGGATCCAGTGAGGAGAACACAGAGGGGTGGGGGCTCCCTGAGCTGCACCAGCAGGAGCAGGTCCAATGACCTGCAGGAGGAGGCTGGAAATGGATTAGGCTCCGCTCTTCCCGATGCTCCCAGAGCAGTGGGGTAGATCCAGTCTGGACCTTGGACAGGGGGAGCTGATCTCAACATCCCTGGGGACCTTCCCCATCTGAAGCGTCAGAGAGCTGCCCACCCAGCAGGGCACTCACCGGCTCACCGGGCTCGCCGTCCTCCCCGCGCTCACCCTTGGCGCCATCTTGACCCTGTTGGGAAGAGCCGAAGTCAGCAGGAGGCCCCACAGAGTTCTGAATCCCAACCCTGAACCCCAGGCTGCAGGACCCCCTCCTGCAGAATTCCAGGCTAACGGAGCAGCCCAGAGTGGGGGGACGTGGGACTCACCCTGGGACCCATTTCACCTGGGGGTCCTGGATCGCCTGGAAAACCAACGGGACCCTGAAAGAGAGAGACATGAGCGTGAAGAGACCCCGGTGCCCAGGCTCTGACCACCCTCATCCCAGAGTCCTCCCACTTCCCACCCTCCATGAACAAACCCCACGTCCCCTGTGTCGCCCCGGGGGGCTGCGGCACTCACGGGGTTGCCCTTGGGCCCGTCGTCGCCAGGTGGTCCCTTCCCTCCAGGCGGTCCGGCCACTCCAGCGGCTCCAGCTTCTCCCTTCTCCCCTCGCTCTCCTCGCGGACCCTGCAAGCAACAAGGAAAGGGGTCAGGGCATGGTCAGGGTGTCTCCGTGTGGGGCCGGGGGCAGATTGGGATGGGGGGTGTCTCTGCCATCACTCACCTTGACTCCTGGCTCCCCCTGGATACCCGGGGTCCCCGATTCACCAGGCTCCCCCTGAAGTGGGAAGAGAGAGAGGTCAACCCCGCCATGCCACCCTGTCCGTTCCCTGGTCCAAGCCCTCCAGAACAGGCCCTCACTACGGAGACTGCGTCACTGCCCCGAGGTCTCCCGCCACCTCCGCTCCCCACCGGCGCAGCTCCCGTCCTGCTGGCGCCGCCAGGGACCTACCTTCTCGCCAGGAGGCCCCAGATTGCCAATACCTCCGGGAGGTCCTTGGGGTCCCTGCAAGGTGGCAAGAGCAGAGCTTGGCACCCCAGTGCCCCACGCGGCAAAGGGCAGGGGGACCATCGGGGGAAAGATGTGTGCCTTACATCTGCTCCGGAGGGTCCAGCTGGGCCACGCGGGCCGGGAGGTCCAGGGGGGCCCTGTGGAGAGAAGGTGCTCAGGGAGGTGCACCCAGGGGGGCACAGGAATGCAGTGGTGGGGGGCAGTGTCACTTACCATGGGACCCACGTCACCCGTCTCACCCTTCTCACCAGCCGGTCCTGGTAATCCCTAGGGCGAGAGAGCGTGTGTGAACATTGAACATGGGGGCACCGCTGGCATCGGGGCAGGGGGGCAGATGGATACGAGGAGGGCACGGACAGCGACGAGGGCTTAGACCAGGGGGGAGCTGGATGGCCCCAGTGCGTCCGACCACGTCTGGATCCAACGGGTGGGAGATGCCATCGAGCGATGTCGTAGGGGCAGACGGGGTACGTGGGGGGCACTCCCAATGGTCACGTCACCCACACACGCAATTGGGGACAGGCAGGACAGGGTGGGTGACACTCAGGACCCCGCTCTCCAAAGCCAGGCTGGGGGGGGAGTTGGGGCAGGGCGGATCTGCCCTGCTCACCTGCAGCCCGATGGGGCCGGGGGGCCCGTTGAAGCCCCGCGTCCCCTCGTCGCCCTTGGCTCCGAAGTGCCCCTGGGGACCGCGGGCACCCGGCTCCCCGTCGGCACCCTGCGAGGGAGGAAGGAGGGTCAGGACAAGGCGTTGCTCGCCGCATGCCGTGAACCCAGAGGGAACGGCTACCCCCCCACGATGGCCGTCCTCATCTGGTGCCACCCTCCAGCTGCCCTCCTCCCAGGGGTGATGGTCCCCCATCCCGCATTGTGTCCCCAGCCCCGCCACCTCCCCACGCTGAGTGACCCCGTGTGGGGGGGACGGCAGGCGGAGTCCCTCCCTGCCGGGTACTTACGGCCGCTCCGGGCTGCCCCACTGGCCCGATGGGCCCTGGAGGACCGGGAGGACCCTGCGAGGAAGAGGAGGGGTGAGCAAGGCTGGGGTGACCCGGGTGGAGGGGACAACGGGGGAGCGAGCGCGGCCGCCGGTCCCACTCACGTGCTCGCCCTTGTTGCCCTTGCTGCCCTTCTGGCCCGGCTCGCCCACCTCGCCCTGCGGGGAGAAGCGGGGGGTTAAGTACAGCTGGCACGGGGGGCGGCGGGACAGGGCCAGCGGCGCCAGGGCCTCACCTTGTCACCGTCCTCCCCAGGGCCACCGGGGGGGCCGGCGGGGCCGGGGAGCCCCACGGGGCCCTGGACGCCGTCGCGGCCAGCAGGGCCCATGGGGCCTTTCTCGCCCTGCAGGGAGAGGGAGAGGGTTGGCGAGGGACGCGGGGGAGCATCCGCCTCCTGTTGCGGTCCTGGGCGGGCCGAGGACCCGGCTGTCCTGGCACCCACCACCCTCCCGCTCCGGTCCCCCCCAGCCAGCACATCCCCTCCCAGCTACTCACAGGAACTCCTTTCTCTCCGGCAGGGCCCGGCGGCCCTTGCGGGCCTGGTCGCCCGGGGGGACCCACAGGGCCACCTTGCCCGGGGCCACCTCTCTCTCCAGGGGAGCCCTGGGGGCGGGAGAGGGAGGATTAACCAAGGGGGATGGCGGAGTCACCGCAAGGGAGCACGGAGAGGGGGGCACTTACTGCGGGTCCCGGGGGGCCGGCCGGTCCTTCGTTGCCCTTCAGCCCTGGGCCGCCCTGTGGGAAGGGGAGAGGAGCGGGGGGGTCAGCTCCATGGAGGGTGTTGGGGGGGTCTGATGGGGTGGTTTTCACTCACCGGGGTGCCGGGCAGGCCCCGCTCGCCGGGGAATCCTCGCAGGCCGGCAGGACCGTCCTTCCCCGGGGAGCCGATGGGACCGGGGTCTCCCTAAGGCAGAGGGAGGCAGAGGGTGAGATGGGGGGTGACCCCACACCCCGAGCCCCACATTCATTCCTCAGGGGAGTGACTGCACCGCCCCAAGCCACCCCAGCCGCCCGCCCGCCCCCTCACCTTGGTGCCCTCCTTGCCGGACGGTCCTGGCAGCCCCTGTTCTCCTGGGGGGCCAGGGGGGCCCGGGTGGCCTCTCTCCCCCATGGGGCCGGATTCACCAGCAGGTCCCTGGCATACGAGGAGATCAGAGAGAATCAGCACAACTGCCCAGGAACGTGGGCACCGGCCCACGCCAGCGGAGCCCCCGACTCACCTGAGGTCCCACCACCCCTGGTGGACCCGGGGGACCGGTCTTGCCTTGGAAACCCTGTGAGAGAGGAGAGAAGGGGGGCTCAGCACGAGGGGCGATTTCAGAGTAAGACGAGGAGGATCCAGAGTAACAGAGGGGGATCCCGTGTGCGGGAGCAACAAGTACCCAAGGATGAATTGGAGGGAGCGGAAGGAGGACGCTCGTGTGTTTCGGGAGCAAACGGGGCACAGGATGGAGAGGACAGGAGAGCACCCTGAGGGAAAGGGACCGCACAAGCATCGAGAGTGATAACTGGTCGTGCGGGGACACTTACGACTTCTCCTCGCTGCCCAGGGTGCCCGGGGAGCCCGTCCTTGCCGGGGGGACCCTGGAGGGAGAGGAGCAGAAGTTGAGCAGCGCTGGGAGCACCCAGTGCCTGGGGACAGATGGGGGACTCCGCTACTTACCGGGGGCCCTTTGGGGCCCGGGAAGCCGTTGGGCCCCTGCGGTCCTGGCAGCCCCTAGAAGGGAGAAGAGCAGGGCGGTTAGGGCAGGATGGGTGTCCCGGGGGGCACTCGCATCCTTCCAGGCAGCGCTGATTTGCTTGGAGCCCGTTAGCGGGGCAGGGTACCCAGCCCGAAACAGGCACCAAGCAGCTGGCGCTAGGGGTGGCCCACGGCGACGTGGCGGCGCATTGTGCCCGTGCCAGGCGGCCGCGGCCCGCGAGCGGACACTTACCCGCTCGCCCGGCGGGCCGTGGGGGCCGTCGCTGCCAGACGTGCCCTGTGGCAGCGAGGAAAGAGAGAGGGGAGAGGTTAGGGGCGCGGCGAGGGCTGGTGGGCGCCATGCGCGCGTGGAAGGGAGCGCCCGAACGCCCGCGTGCGCCGGCTCTCCCCATCAGCACCACACCGACCTTGGCGCCTGACTTTCCGGTGGCTCCTCGTGGCCCGCGCTGGCCCCTGGGACCCTGAGGATGGAGACGGAGGTGGGTCAGGGGGTGCCCATGAGGCCCCCTGTCCCAGGAGGGTGCTGGGACCCGCCTCGTCGACAAGGGCCCTGCCGTGGCCCGGGTGAGGAGCTTGGGGCTGCGGGAAGGGACAGAGCCACCGGCCTCAGGCCGCACTCACCGTGGGACCACGCTCGCCTCTGGGCCCCGACTTGCCCGACAGACCCTGCAGGAGACAACAGTTCAGACGCACGCCGCGGGGTGACAGCTCAGGGACCTGCCCTGAGCTCCCTGGGGACAGCGACCGCCCCGCTGCGGGGACCCCGGCCCCGGCAGGGCACAGGCACTCACCCGAGCGCCCTTCTCGCCGTTGCTGCCCGGGAATCCGGGGAAGCCCTGCGAGCCCTGTGGACCCAGAGGATGGGGATGAGCGGCGCCTGGGGCTGGGCGGGCAGGGCCGCCCCGCCGAGCGCCACACTCACCTTGGGGCCCTGGCGTCCGGGGTATCCGGGCAGGCCCGGGACTCCCAGTTTCCCCTGTGAAGGGCAGAGATGTGGAGTTATGGGGTGCGAGCTTCTCCCACGCTTGGCACCCTGACGCAGGGCGCACGCAGCGTGCGTGTCCCCCCGTAACCACTGTCCCTCTCACCTTCTCCCCGACCAGCCCGATGGGACCCGGGTCTCCGGTGGGGCCCGTCCGCCCTTTGGGACCCTCGGGCCCGTCCTCTCCGCGGGAGCCCGGCACGCCGACCTCACCCTGCGGGAGCAGCCGGTCGGTGCAGCCTCGCCGGCACGGCGGCCTCAGCGGAGGCCGGGCCCCACGTGCGGCCACCTTCACTCACCCGGTCTCCTTTGACGCCCATGTCCCCCTTGAAGCCGGGGAAACCTTCTTCGCCCTGCGGCAAGGAGGGAGACGCTGCTACGGGCGCCCCGGGGACGGCGGGACCCGCCGGTGCGGGGCGCGCGGCAGCACACCTACCTTCTCCCCCTTGTGGCCTTTGAGCCCCCGAATGCCGTCCACGCCCTGCGGAAAGCGGGCGGCGAGTTAGGGGCGTCCCCCTGTCTCGAGGGGGCACCTGCAGCCCCCGCGTCCCCCCCATTTCTCCTCTTGGCGCCCCATGGGGGCACTGTTGGGTACCCGGTGCCCCCCGTTGCCCTTGGCCAGCGCTCACCTTGACTCCGCGGGGCCCCGGGTAGCCGATGGGGCCTTGGGGACCCGACGGGCCCTGCAAGGGGACAGAGGGGTTTGGAGGCAGCGCCAGGGGCCGTTGGCGGGTTCGGACCCCGCGGGGTCGCGGGCTGCATCCTGCACCCCCTGCGCCCCCGGCGCTCGGTCCTTTACCTGGTTGCCTTTGGTGCCGGGGGGTCCCTCCTTCCCGGGGTGACCCTGGTGGGACAAGAGGGGATGAGCGGCCTTGAAAGAGGACACGGGGGCGCGAGGACGGCGCGGTGGGAGCCCATGTCCCTGAGCCGTCCCCTCGCTGAGCGGGGCATCGTGGGGACAGCGGTGGCAACCGCCCGGTCGCGTGGCGTTGTCACACGGCAGATGGGCAGGACACGGTCACCGCGAAGGAGGTGGCACTTCCCGGCGCCCAGGGCCACCTCCCAGCACGTGCCACAGCCAGAGGCCACCACCTGGGCGCCCAGCGGGGACCGGGTACTCACCGGCGGCCCGTCGGAGCCGGGCATGCCCGGCAGGCCGGGCTTCCCTTGGGGGCCCTACGGGGAGAGAAGCCGGGGTCAGCGGCGGCGGCGCCGGCCGCGCGCGGCGCCCTCCCCGCCCCGGCGCGTGCTCCCGTGCTCACCTTCTCGCCGGGAGGTCCCGTAGCGCCCTGCGGGCCCGGCAGCCCCTGCAAAGCAGACGCAGGATGAGGGGGGCGCACGGGGCGCTGGGCCGTGCTGGCGACACGGCCGCCCCGCGGGGCTGCTCACCTGGGTGCCCGGCGTCCCCTGCTGCCCGGGGGGGCCCGGCTCTCCTTGGGGCCCCTGTCACAGGGAGGGGTGACAAATGAGAGCTGCGTGGCCACCGGGTTGGGGGCCACCAGTGTCCCCAGCGGGACACAGCTACCATGGCAAGGGGGCGGCGGGGACGCTCGCAGCCGCCCCGACTCACCAGGTTGCCCTTGGGCCCGATGGGACCGTCCATGCCGCGAACGCCCTGCGGAGGAGACGCGCGCTGAGGCCGGGGCCGG
>VZSG01001635.1:0-37355 GCA_013398315.1 Nothoprocta pentlandii | reverse complement strand
AGAGCTCTCCTGGGAGGGTGCCAGAGCCCTGGAAAAAGGCTCTTGAGGGAGGAGTCTCCTTCCCTGGAGGTCTTCCAAACCTGCCTGCACGCCACCACGTGCCGCATGCTCTGGGTGTCCCTGCTGGAGCAGGGGGGTTGGACTAGATGATCTCTACAGGTCCCTCCCAACCTTAACCATTCCGTGATTCTGTGATATCATGGGTACAGGAAGACATATGTGAGTGAATCTAATCATATAGAAAACGCCCAAATAGATAGAAAGTAAATCTTGATTTAGACTTTTCTCTTAAAGAAAACAACAAATGCTAAAGTTGTAATGTTTTTCTTCATCCTTTTTTTTTCAAAATTTTTCCATCTCTGATGGGATTTCAAAACAGCATTTTCAAGAATTAAACACCATCTAGCATATTCACTTGCTTTTTCTTTTTTTTTTCTCTAACTCATGAACCTCACCTGAATATTACTTTAATCCTACTACAATTTTATCCAGGGAAAACATCCCCTTTCAGTGGGGCCACCATTCTACAGTCTATATTGCTTTGATTGTAAGTATAATTTTTAATCAATATAAATATAGTTTTAATCAGATTTCTTGGAAAGTAGTACAGCTACTCTGTGACTGGTAGGATGGGGAAAATAAATAAATAAATAAATAAATAAATAAATAAATAAAACTTGGGTTGTTTTTTTTTTGTTTGCATTCCATTATTGGGATTTAGAGACAGACACAGAAAGAAAAAGGTCAAAGAAGTTAGTAAATAAATATTTGAATGAATTCCTAATTCACATTCTGCATGTGTAAACAGTTAACAAATAGAGTTTATAAGATACTGAAGAATTGTATTCCTGTTCAACCAAGAAAATTTGAATTCACCTGAGCTCTGCAAGATGAAAGTAAAGAAATAATGCTGACCTTTTAAAGACAGATTCACTGGCTCTTCAGACTTGATTGTTATGTCAACTGAATGTATAATCATTCAGATGATGGTTTTCTTGACTTTCTAGACACCATTTTTCTTCTCTCAAATGCTCTGTTTCTCCACCCAACTTATTTCCTGTTCTTTCCTGAATTTTGCAATTGAGGATGTCAAGAGGATTTTATACATTTCTTTGCTGATGGTGAGTATTTTGTCAGTTAGGCAATGCTGTGCCTTTTGATGTTAGTGACCCTGGACCTTGTCCTTCAACAGGTCTAGAACTATCTCTGACCAGCTGGTTATTTCTCTTCAGTGTGTTGCTATATTCCTTGAGACATATCATTCTGAGAATTACCCGGGCATTTTTTCTCTGCTAAAATTTAAAAAAACAGTTATATATTTAATTTAAAGCTATGTTTAATTTCAGGTGTTACTAATTCTGAGTGTTTTTCCCTTGTTACATAGTCAAAAGACCTTAACATGTTAAGTTCTTTCAACTGAAATTAAACAAGGAAGCAATTTTTTATAAAGCTGAAGTAATTTCAAGTCATTTGAACACTGAATCACAGATTCCATGATGGGAAAGTTTCCAGTGTACACCTACTGAGTACTTTAGATTCCTATCTTTTCAGAAAAAAAATATAAAAAAAAGATTTGTTTTTCATAGTTATATGTATGTTCATATTAAAATACATATGCAGTAGAGCCATGGTATTGACTGATATCACTATTCAGTGCCATGCGCTGGGACAAAATATAAATAAATAAATAGACAGATAAATAAACTATGCATGTACAGTCTTGCCTAAATTAAGCACATAGTTAGTGCCACTGTATAATAACAGGGTGATCTTAGCTGACCATTTTTCCAGGTAAAATTCTTAAATAATATCTAAGGATGACTGAATTGTAGTAATTCCCATGAAGATTTTAAAAACACTGAATCTCATTTCTATTTCCTTTTTTCCTTTCATTATCATAACTGATTCTGTGATTGTCAATCTGGCATAAAACCAATTGCATAAACTAATCTGAATTTGCATAAAAAAATCTGACACTCTTTTGTATGTATTTATAGCTTTTGTGTCTTTTTCCGTGCGTTTGCCTTCCTCGAGTATTCCATTCAAAACCTGGGGTTAACATATGAGAATGTCAAATGTTTAACCAACTTTCCCTTCTTGCTGTCCTCATTCCCATAAGATACCTTTTTTCATACAAAGTAAACTAGCATTTGGCTACAAAGCACAAAAGAAATCCTGGTCTTGCAGGTACTATTTCAAGAGCACTGTGCTTAATTCATGCTATATTCCGCAGAAATAGACAAGAGTGTAAAACCAAATTAGTTTTCCTTATGGCTACATAGGATAGGTATGACTACAAACTTATAAGATTAAGTTTACTGTAATGCAGAGACTTGTAATACACAGAAATCAAGAGGGCCACAATCAAAATCATCCACTACCTGGTATAAGGTTACCTTGCCTTGAACCTATATCTAAGTGCCTACTAAAGCATTTTTAACCAATAGGAGCACACAATTAGTTTGTGCAACTGTGAAACCATACCCAGAAACAATATATAAATATTTTATAAGTGCCCGAGTAATGTGACCACCGAAGGGACATGTAAAAATGTGTACATTTTTACGCTGAAAGCATGCAACAAACCAAAGGATGCCAGACAAGATAAACACCGGGTCTTGCAAGTAGGCGGGACATTCTGCCCCATATAAAAGAATTAGGAACTGCAAAACCAAAACTGCACTAGACATTTATAGGAGCAGATAAGACCCCTCTTTTGCGGGAGGTAAAAAGCATGTAGACATCAGGCAGGAAGAGGAAAGAAAGGAAAGAAGAAAGCAGAAAAGGCCAAATTGCTGATTTGAGAAGGCAGGATGGGGCTTGTGCGGCAGCTACTGCAGATAAATGAGCATGAAACTTTTCAGTGTAATCTGACTGCTGAAATGTCTGCAGGGTATGTGCTATCTGAAACGAGAAGCACAGCGTCCACACTGGTCCACCTGAAAGAGCTGAGATACCATTCCTGCCTACCAATTGTCTTGCAATTGATACGAAATACTTGCTGACAAGTCTTACTGACTTCCAAAAAAGTACAACTAAAATGTGTCACCTTTAAGATGTCACTGCTTGTGTATCTTGTCTATAATCATCTATAATTTTATATAAGATTATTCTTTAAGAATACCATAGTTCCACAGAAGATGTGCATTTTGTTGTCCCTTATGGACATAGCTATAACTAGCACTTGAAATTCACCTTCTCTTCACATTCCACTGTCAGACTTCCCTGAAAACTTTTCCCTTTAAATTCTATTCACAAATATCCAATGGAAATAGTGGCAACTAGATTACAGTAGCACTGAATTTAATCAGCACTGCTGCTCATTTCCCTACAGCATTAGATTTCCAAATTCATCAATCTGATGCCACACCACAGTTTGACATCAGGAGGATATAACCTTATTACGCTTTATCAGTTATCATTTTACAATATTTCTGCAGCTGATGCAGTAACTGAAAGTACTCTCTGCCTAAATGTTGTTTTTACAATTTTTATAAATGTGTTTACCTGGAATGGTGTTTTAAGAATATCTACCATTCTGTATTAGATTGATTTTGTTAATCATTTTAATTAAAAAAAAAAGAAAAAAAAAGAAGAAAATGATACTTCACTCTATCAGGAAGTTAGTAGTAACTTAAGATATTCAATAACATACTCAATCATTAATCTAAAGTATCTGTGTAATTTTTCAGTCTGTAATAGAACTGTGTTATAAAAAATCCTCTAATTCTGCAGAGTAGAGATTAGAACAAGATAGGTAAAATAGGCAAAAGAGGGTTCTTTTGAGTTTATAAACCTATTTCATGGTTCCTTAACTCCAACTAAGTGTCTCAGAGGTCCCTAGGTCAGGGTCCATTGATATCACAGATACATTTCTATTTTTAAATATGTTAGTACATATGATACCACTAGGAATGTGCTTAGCATCTCTGAGCATTTATTAATCTCCTCTGACAAACAACTATTTTTTCTAAGAGTGTTTGTGAAACTAAAGCTTATGATCTTATAAGACTCATCACATTTCACGTGATACTGAGAAGCAGTGGGAGTTATAGGCAGACTAGGATTCTACCCTACTGGCTTATTAAAAATTCCATTTTTCTTTCCTACAACCCTGTATAACATGATGTACATGATGTACAATCAAAGCAGTAACTGTAACTCATTTGATCCAAACACGTTCCACATCTCTTGCACACCACAGTACGCCGCTGCTATCAGCAGTCCCTGAGAGGATGCTCTTGCTTTGCTGATCCCAGGGGCCGGCAGGTTTCAAAACACGCAGTTCTTTTACCTGCTCTTTATTCTGAGCCACGTTTCTTCAACTTATAGATTACCACACTCTCAGCTACACACACACAAACACACAAAAAAAAAAAAAAAAAAAAAAAAAAAAAAAAAAAAAAAAAAAAAAGTCTTGTCATGTAACTGATAAAATAACACTTAAGCAATCATGAAAAGACAAAGTAACACTGTTATTTTGAACACCTCTCTATTACCAGTGTTTTTAATAGAGTAAGCATATGGAGTTGCAAGAGGATGATACAGTGAATATGGAATGTGTGTGCATCACAAGACACCTGTGATTCAGGCTCTATTCATAAGGGAGAGCTTTCTAACCAACTGCTGTTTGTATTTGACTATGCCAGTATTTTGAACATGGAAATGTTTTGTGACTGGGCCTAAATTTTCTGACTCACACAATGTAAAACCTTTTCCTCCTACTTAGGGGACTAAGGTTGCTACTTTCGTACAGCCAAGTGTACTGTTGAGGAGAATATTTAACATCATTTGCACACTGAGCAAGTGCTCAATAGAAAGGTTTGAATAGAAAAATACAAGTGGCTCATCACCAGCTCTTGACTGAGATTAGTCATGACCTAAGTTAATCACTTCCGGGTGACATTAAGCTTAGTGTAACTGACCTCCTCTACAACCGTAACATTTAAAAAATATAGATAAAAGCACAGTGCACCTTCATCTCTTTTTCAATCATGCTTTACATACTTTCTGATTTCTTAGGGTTTCTTATATCAGTACCTTTTTTGGCACATACAGTCCTCACAGATAAACAAATGTATCTAGATTGGATTCATACTTTGTATTATAATATTTGGTCAGCCTACTTAAGTTTATAGTATTTAAAAAGGTGGGTCTTCAGAACCAGAACAGTGAAGATCAGTACTACCTGTAGAATACACTACCACTTGGCCATGAGAGGTAGAATACAGTAAGTAAGTCACCAAACACAACTATAGCTCAAGTCTGCTGTGTCAAAGAATTGCTGAGTTCTGACCACAAGAATCCATCTTCAGAAGCCACTATATCAACCGGCTCCTTCTGAATAACATAACAGAGGTACAAAAGACAGAACTAAAATCTTTGACTGACGGGAAAAGGTTTCCTGGCTGCCCTGGAAAAGAGCCCAAGAAAAACTCATCTTAATATATTTAAAAACTTCACAAATTTTCCCGTGCTGCAGGAATTATTGAATTTTTGACTACCTAATATACACTCTGTCTATTACTTGTCAGAAACACTGGAGACTGTTAATACAATGAGATTTGTTTTAGCCTTTGTTTGAGCATATATTCTGAAAGGTGATAGATTGATAACTCTGGAAAATGGACTTTTATCCTCAGAAGAGATTGAGTAGTAATCATGTCTTCATTCAGATTAATGAAATTTCATCCCTCTGTGAAAGCAAGAAACTTAGTCAATACTCCAGAGGGAGCGGACGTTGGTGTTTGACGCGCAGCCTTTGGAAATGATACTAGCCCTTCAAAAGTACCTTGCATAGAGCTGGAGCTGGGGGTAGCAAAAGGAACACATCTGTCTTTTTGTTGACAGTCTTGAGGGTTTTTTAATCAAAGGATTAGTAAGACCTATTTACTCCACCACAGGCTGGATATCTTCTCTTCACATAACATCATAGTCCCGCTCATCTGGAGTGCCTGACACTTGTTTCCAACATAAGACTGCCAAATCAAACTGCTACGTGTCTTCTAAACGAACTTTCCTCTACAAGGATTTCAAAGCACATAAAAGTTGCTGAAATCCAAGTGCACATAATGGCATCACTGTGTGACAAGGAATTTGTTCGTGTAAGAACTATTGTAGCTGAGATTCTTTTTTTTCTGTTCTGCTGCATAGAAGACATTACATTTGCATCATAATTACAAACATAGGTTCAAACAACTGAGAGCTTCAATGCCACTGAATTTGCCTTTGATCATTGACTTGCCTTGAATTAGTGTGTATTTAAAAAGAACACTAGAATTTTAAACTGTTCGTTTATTTTAATCAGCTCAGAAAATGCTGAGCTCTTCAAAATGTCTTTCTTTTTTCCCTACATGAAAAGCATGCTGCAACTCACAGGTTAAAGATAATCATTCACTGCTTCTCTATCTGCATTGCAGTGTAACAGCAAATGCACTCAAATTCCCCAGGCCCTGGAACAAACAGCCATGTCTATTAAGCAGTGCTTAGCAACAGCCTTGTTAGTGAGAGATGTGTAATTTGCAAAGATCATTAACTCCAGCTACAGATTCTGGTCTCAAATATTTATTCTAATAGAGATAAGCTTGCTCCTTGGTACTATTGTTACATCTACTGATGCAACACTGTAAACAAAAGAAAAGGCAAGTTGCTTAAGCATTTGGCTACAATGAGGACTGCAGATTTAGCCTTCAGCCAAGATTCCTGAAACACTTGCAGTGTTGAACAGGGAGACACAAAAAATACATCTTGCTTCTGTAGCCATGATGATGAACACATTACACACAGCTACTATCTTTGAGTAGGTAAATGGTTTTCAAGTTCTGTAAAAACAACAAAAAAGCAGCATTTCTGATCATGCACGATGTCTGAATTTGTAATAACTGATGGAAATGTCCGTCTAATCCTTGCTCCAATGTAAGTCTGTTGTCTAGGCCACACAGCAATTTATACTGACAAAAATGACAGAATAGTAGAAAAAAAGTATCGAAAAAAGTATCATCTGAACTCAAGCTCAAAGTTTCTTTTAGTATTTCTAGGCATTGTTGTGACAGTAACTATAACTTTACATACATGCATTCCTTCTCTGCAATAAGTTTCTTTATGAGTGTCTTAAATTGAGTGACTGTGATTTTGGGAAGTGAATGCCGAGAGTGAGTGTGCAGAAGAATGAAATAGGGTAACAGCACCCACATCACCAATTCTTAAATAATCCCTATATCTGAATACATTATGTTTACTGTCTTGCCTGTAAGACATGAAAATAGAAATAACATGTCTAACAAAATGAACATTAATAGATTATGTAGACAGAAGTTTCTGCCAGACATTTACTTGTTGCCTGTCAGACACCTAATAATTATATCTGCAAGCTTATCTGATCATACTACTTTTTTTTTTTTTTTAAATAACAGAACGTTACCAAATCTTTTCTCCAGAAGAAATAATCATATGTGTAATAAGACAGCATTGAACTATGTCCACACCGCTGTTCTAGGATAAGTTGTCTTTCACTGCCACAGTGAGTAATGCTCTGGCTCAAGGCTTAGTCCTCCTCTCCAAAAGGAGACCAAAAGGTCTAAGGGACCTTTTGCCATTCCAGCGAAAGCAGAACTAAATGTCAGGAAAGTAAAAAAGTACAGCAAAGTGAGAAGTTCTTCAACAGAGTTTCATTGCTGTGTTCCTTACTGGAGTAGGACTCAGTACAGCTGGTACAAAATTTGCCTGTGTAACATAGGAGCACTTGCCTTAACTGTAAGAGATGAATATCTTACTAATTTAAAAACATATGAAATCATAGCTGTATTTCTAAACTGATGTGTACTGATGAGAATATAAGTAGTCCAGAGTACTGTGTTTGACATAGTTGCCAGCCAGCTGTGTGGCTGTCTGAAAGGACCTTGTCATTTTCCGTAGTCCCGCAACTTACGCAGCCATCATCCACTTCATCCTGTGGTTACATGCCCAGCACTCACTCACACTGACAGACATACTCTCAGTGTGGCTCCTTCCTGCTCATGACAACACCACAGGGCCTCTATACAGACTTTAAGCGCTTTGCCAAGTTGAAAGTACATGAGAAGACTTGGTAACTCTCACGATCTTGATAAACCATCACTTACTTGTCTACTCAGTCTAACTGCTTGCAAAAGTAGTGTCACTCTTGAGTGACAAGGAGTTCTGTAAGCTCAAGTGCAATAGCTGGAGCGATACCCTGTGATGATGGCAGAGCAGTTCAAGGTTGCTAGATAACCAAGCCTGTTTGTCTGTTGGCAAAAGACGCCAACCCTTTGCTACCTTGGTGTCCAGTTCAATATTGAGCTGACTCCCTCCTTCTATGAAGAATTACTGTTATTTTCTGCTTGTACATTATTCCCAAGACTTCGGCTCTCCTCAGCACTTGGAGGTAGGTGCTCTGTCTCTTGAGGCTCTGTGAAGTTTGGGGCATGCAGGTAAGGCCTATGTAATGCATTTAGACATGCAGCTGATTTGGCTGAAGTAGCTTTGTCTGACTTAAGAAGGGGAAACAAACAAGTTCATGCACCTGAGAGCCCTGTCAAAACTCACAGAAATTCATAGAAAAAAAGTTCTCCATAAAAAATGCTATCCATCTCCAGGATCTCCTGGAGAAAACCAGAAGTTCTCTATCTCCAGGTGAGATGGCTTCTGCCACACAAAGATGGGTAAGCAAGAAAAAATATGACCATGCTGTCTTATTAGCACCTGAATTTTAGATACATAGGAAATAAACCAGATTCTACAACACCTATAAAAATAATAATAAAAGCAACAGTATTGCCACCTAGGGCTTAAACTAAACTGGGACTGACACAAGAATGCCAACTAAACAGTTGAGTAGAGCAGCTCAGCATTCATAACTCTATAAAGCTTTGAATGTCTGTAAAAGTCAGTAAAAGAAACTCTGCGGTCAGTAATATTTCAGGCACTGAATGCACTAGTATGACTCAGAATCCAATTGATGGATTACATGCTGAAAATACTACTAGAGTACAAAAGCAGACTAACAAAACACCAGACTCTGAGAATTTTCTCTAGGCTATTTCAAATGGGAGGTCGTGAATAGAATTTGCCTTTCTCTAGAATTTTCAGTATTTTTATCAGGGACAGAGATACTGAACCAGAGATACTGACCATGCAGCAGAGGTAAGAGGGAGCATCATCTTGTTTACTAGTTTGGTCACTGTGAAGAATCAATAACTCCTACAGTGGAAGAAGGCTTACAAGCTACGGCCAAGGGCAAGGTCCTCCTGAAGCTCACCGGAGTCTCATAGGATGTAACTCACTATCACATTTGCTGCAGAGAGAACTGGCTTTATCTCAACACCTACAGCACCTAAGAATGACATTCGTGTCAGATAAGCAGCTGTAACTGCTGAGTGGATTAACTCACGTAAATATTTCTTCCTAAATTGACCAAAGAAATGCAAATGTCTCCCTGGGATTAGTCAGATCAGCATGCGGGTAGTGTTGGCATAAGATACTCTCCATGCCAGATGTGACAGGTGACTGCATTAGAAAGAGTGAACTGATCTCTACATGCAGTGCACTTCAGCTTGCTCAAACCAAGCCCTTACCAACATGAGGATCCCGGCTTCAGAGAGCACATCTGAGACACACACAGATCAGCTATTTGTGTTTATTGAAAATGACATGCACTGTCTCCAAAATCTGGCTAAATTCCGATCCACTACTGTATACTTGGTTTGTCATCGTTTATTACCTTATTGTCAGAGCACAGGCTTTAGGTGGCTGCTGATAGAACAGGGTTGGGTATATTGCAGTGAAAGGTTCCCTGTATTTTCACTTTTCAACTTTTATATTCCAAAGTGACGCTCCAGGATAACTGATGAATGAACTTCACATTCCAGCTATTTCAGTTTGCCAAGTCAAATGTTTCAACTACTATGGTCCTTGCTGTGGCAGGTTTTGTTGTGCTGTTTTCCAAAGACCTTTGGAAAACACACTCAGAGCCAATGTACTTTCACAAATAATGTAAAATCCCCGTTGGAATCCTTTATTACCAATATTCCCGAATCATGCTAAGTATCTTTAACCACACAGTTGTTTTTTTTTCCCTTTCCCAACACTTGTGGCAGTTTAACAGACACTGGCAATGTGATTTGGGCAGCAAGGAAACACTTAATGGTCCTTATTTCATAAGCCCATAGTCTGCCCACAGAACTCAGAGCAAGTTTATTTTATTAGAAAAAAGCCCTTTGGGCCATTAGGGACCAGAGCGGGGCTACCCATTCCTTCCCACCCCCCCCACCACCGTCCCACGCCGCCATTCCCCGCTGCGGCCGCGGCGCACTCGACTCCTCCCCGCGGCGGGCGGCGCATGCGCGGGAGGGCGGCCGCGGCCGCTCTCGAGGGCGGGGAAGGGCGTGCGCATGCGCGCGGCGCCGGGGCGGCCGTTGCAGCGGTTGGGGCGTGCGCATGCGCGCGGCGCTGTGGACGGGGCGGCCGTTGCGTTGTGCGCATGCGCGCGGCGCTGTGGACGGGGCGGCCGTTGCGTTGTGCGCATGCGCGCGGCGCTGTGGACAGGGCGGCCGTTGCGGCGGTTGCGCAGGTGAGTGAGGCGGGAGGCGCGGGTCGCGGGGCCGGGGGCTGCGGCGGGGCTCGGGAGGCTGCAGTTCTGCGCGGTGGCGGACGGAGGGGCTTGGTTTTCAGGCGCGGATGAAGGCGGAAAGTAGGGATATGTCTGTTTCGAATTCCTCGAAAATGGGGAAGTTGCATTTGGAGCGTGTCTGGCTTCCCCTCTGCCAGCGCAGGCTGTCAGGGACGGTACAGGAAAATGGCATAACGCTGTTAAGTGAGGCCTAGAAAAGGAAGCAAACGGAGGAGATGTTTTTCTGCTCTGAGGAAAAACAGTTGGACAATTTTAGTTGGGATCTTAAACCCCCCCCCCCAAAAAAAAAGGAAAAAATATAAACACACACACAAAAGGACTGATGTAAAAAAACAGCAGTGGCAATTGCTGTTTTTTCTCTTTATTTCTGTACCCTTTCAAGGGTACACTAGGTGCAGACTATTTAAAAAGAAGCAAAGAGGTTTGATCTCTCCAAGTCAACCCAAAATTAATGTATTTAAGTTTTGTGTTTGCCCTTCCTGGGTTGAGATTTTTGGAATAACTCTTGATGTCGCACATCTGGGTTCTTGATGTAATATATCTGGGTCCTGCAGCTGTTGCTGTGACCAGCTTGCCTTTTCTATTGTCAAGATGAAACTGCCTGTTACCTGATGCCAGGGCATGTATCTGCTTTACTTTAAAGGAAATGCTTCTTTTGTGCCTTTGTTTAACACTAGATGAATGTTGCGCAGGTCCATCATCATAAGCTTTCTACAGCAAGTATATCTCAGTGAATGACTAAAAGTTGTGAGTTATACCACTTTGTTATGTAGAAAGTATGCATATAACTTGCTTCTTGTAAGAAGGCTAGGTGGAATCCTAAAAGTGGAAGCCAAGGCTGTGGATGTCTTGAAGTCTTATTTGAAAGCAAAAGAAAATGAGAAAATAATGCATGCTTTTCTAATGTTTTCTTTCTGCTAAAACTTTGTTTTTTAGGCAATGAATGAGTTTTAATGGTATGATAGAGAAGAAACAGGTATGTCAGCTCTTTGTCCACCACCCTCTCCTGCAGTTGCCAAAACAGAGATCTCTTTGAATGGAGAGTCACCTTTGTTAGCTGCCACTTTTGCTTACTGGGACAATATTCTTGGTCCCAGAGTGCGACACATCTGGGCCCCAAAGACCAAACAGGTTCTTCTCAGCGATGGTGAAATAACTTTTCTTGCAAATCATACACTGAACGGAGAGATACTTCGGAATGCAGAAAGCGGTGCGATAGACGTGAAGTTTTTCGTTTTGGCAGAGAAAAGAGTGATCATTGTGTCATTAATCTTCGATGGAAACTGGAATGGAGACAGAAGCACCTACGGACTGTCCATTATACTGCCACAAAGTGAACTTGGCTTCTACCTGCCTCTTCACAGGGTGTGTGTGGACAGGTTAACACATATTATAAGGAAAGGAAGAATATGGATGCACAAGGTAGGTTTGCTTTCATTACTAAAAGCTGTTCCATTACTACAGTTGTAGTTCACAGCTACAATTGTCTGAATTCTTTTGAGCAGTAGCAAAGTATGATCCTGATTGTATCATACCTATACACAGAAACTCAAGGAAAATGATATTTCTAGACATATTGGGTTTTGAAGGTAAAAAGTCCATATGTCAACAAATTCAAAGCTGGGTTTTTAGTCATGTGATTTATTGTAATATAGAGGATTATATGAGCATGTGCCAATTCATCTAGTTAGAACAGGTGTCCTGTGCAGTATCTTTCATCTCCCTGAATCTGATAAAAATTGCTATTATAAAATATGCTAAATAAAGGATTTGTATTAGGTGGAATTGTAAAATTACCGTGTTTCAGATAATTGTTTTCACTCTTGATGTCCAAAAAGAACTGTTGGAATAATTTCAAGTTACTGCTATATATACAGTAGTCACTGTATTATTTCCCCAAAAAGACTATTAGAAAGCAGTTTTTGCAAGAGAACTTGCCAGAGGATTAAACTGTGGGTGAATCACTAAGATAAATCAGCTTTAGTTCGAATATTATTACTGCTTCTGAATTCTGGAAAAGAAACTATATTGAATTATTTTTGAAAAATTGCACTTTTGGGTTCATTGTGCATTTTTCATGATTAAATGGAAATTATGTGTTTCATTAAAGATATATGATTTTCTAATACTAAAAATGAAAAAAATTGCTGGGAAATTGTCTAAAAGTTGTATTTTGCATGTCAGTGGTAATGTCTGTGGTGATGTATGATAGCTTGATGAACTTCCTGTTCTGTTTTGAGACTTCTACTGACTTCGTTTTTAATTACTCTGAATAAGGTTCCAAAAGTAATAATTTACTGTTAAATTTAAAGTTGTAACTTTTGTTACACTAACAAAACATTTTCTTGCTGTATGATTTGGCTATGTCTCTTTTTACACCCACTCTTGTTAATTCTATTTTTTTTTAAGGAAAGATAGAACTTTCATTTTCAGTAAGGTAGAAACATAAATGTGTCTTGCTAACCTAGTCTTCTAAAAGTCAGTTGTTCCATACACATTAGTGGTTTTGACATACAGAAATACTCATGCTCTTAACATATTTTTCCCAGTCATTTAGGTCTCTCTCTACAAACTTTCACCGTGGAATAGCAAAGTTCAAATAAAGCACTGTGCGTTGTTGTTAACTACAGCTTGTCTTCTCTGTTTTTGAGTCTGGATCCACATTCATCATTTTCTCCTGTAGAAATGGCCTGGCAATTTTTGAATTAATAGTGATGGAACATGATTTCTGAAGATATTCTCTGGAATTAGTCCTAAATTCTACATTCTCTTTCATGTATTCCTGAAGTGGATAGTCCAGCTTGGTCAGCCTAGAGAGCAAAATTCTTTTACTTGTTGGATTTTTGAGGAAGGTCAGAAGTGTTTTTAGCTTTTTTTGATGATGAAGAGACCAGAGAAATCAGAGCTTCAACCTTACTTCATGTTAAACATTTAGATTCTATTTTAGCCATGAGTAGTGTATGAAGACAGGCAGAAATGTTAGTTTCCAATTTCTGATGATTCATCAAGCATGTCTATATCACAACAAATAATATTGAATTAAAATGTCAGAGGAATATCTGTTCCATAAATGCCATCTGTTGTGGCATTTATAATGGTTGCTGTGATTATCAGTTCTCATGAGATTTATTTAGGGATGGACAGGGCTAGTGGTATTACACTATTTACATGAAGTCTTCTTTCAGAGCAGAAGATCTTCCTTGTCTAAGAAGCTTCACAATAGAAGTGCCCTTAAGGAATCTTCATTGTGGCTGTGTTGCCTTTCAGATTGTTAGACATGTGCCATTTGAGGGCAATTTGCTGTAGACTGCCCTTTATTCATCTGCTTCAAAGAGATTAAGTAAACTCTTTACCCGCTTGATATAGATGAACTTTGAGTACTTCATGAGACCAGTGACAGGAGAAATGCAGTAACTTCTTAGTGTTTAGCAAAGTTATCTTTTGTTGTTGTGGCATTATTTTTTTTTTTTTTTTGAACTCATAATGATTAATCGAGTGAGTTAGTCTCTCATTGTGAGTAATAACTAGGTATCGCTGAGTTACATTTTGAATCCTGTTTGCTACTGAGCTGCTGGTGACTCTGTTTGGAGAGCCTAATACAATCTCTTATACAGGCATGTTTTACATACTTTTAGGTTTTGTGTCACCTGTACTTGATTTTAAAACAGAAGGCATGTTTTGAAGTTTTGTCAATGTCTGTCAGTGTCTCAAGATGGGAAAATTACCCTGTCTTTCCTCCTGACTCCAAACCAATATTTTCCGTATCTTAGAGATCTCATTTGCTCGTCTTTCTTTGGGAGTCATCACTGTGTATGTCATTGATTTGAAAATAAAAGTATATAAAGTGGAATTCAGAATGTTAATCTTTTGATGGTTTGTCATTTTCTTGGTCTGTAACAAAAGAACTGTTAATCTGTTGTTATTGTCATCATTCTCTCCTGCTACTCCTGCAATGTGTAAGAGCTTTGGTGGGGAGTGGAGCAGGAAGCACTGATCACTTTAAAATGACTTCATTCCTCCCAATGTCAACTGTAAAAGAAAAGGACTTGAACATCAGAATTTGGATCTAAGAAGCATGTCTCTGCAGGGAAGAAATTTTACCATTTGACTGTTGTGTGCATACATGTATAGACAAATACCAGAGCTTTTATATTTAACTGCTTTCTTGCTCAGGAGAGGCAAGAACATTTCCAGAAGATTGTCTTGGAAGGCACAGAGAGAATGGAGGATCAGGTAAGAGAGTCTGGTTGATGAATATGGCCCAACATCACAAAGTGTATTGACTGAATCTTGTAACTGTAGAACTTGGTGCCGCTTCTCATTTCTGGGATCCAGGAAGATACTTTGAACTGGCTGATGACCTGCCATACACGAGGCAAACTACTGAAGATAGGATGATGGGAACCTTGAACAAACAAGTATATTCCATCCATTTATGTGTAAAAGGGAAGTCTGTGAAGAATGTTATAGCTCAGAAGAGAGAAGTTTTTTATCTGTACTTCCGTTTCCTTAAAGGTAGTAGCTGCCATAGTAGCTTCCATAGATTTATGCTCTCCTCCTGACGAGGGTAGTTTTCCAATAGGTCATAACCTTTTCAGGTTACAGAGATGTATAGAGTCTGTCATGTTAGAATGTGGTTGTACATTTAATGTGTGAGAACATGAAGAGAATTTGTTTTCCGAAAGGGTAACTATGAAAATGGGGCTTTTTTGTGTATGTGAAACAAGAGAAATAATGTACCATGTTAATAACTAATAAACCTGGTACTGTTGTCCTGTCATTATTAAAGTATTGTAGTTTGCATCTATAACACCTAGCAGTACTTGCATGTAATATAGTATGAACAAGTTATATCATTACAAATATTTCCTGAGTAGGCTAATCAAACTGATTTGGTGAATCAGCCTGGGAGGCTGGGAACGCATTTTAAAAGTATTGTTAAAAAAGTGAATCAGGTGTTTCCAATTTAAATTGCTGTTGAAGTTTGTGTATCAGTTAACTCATATACCACACTTCCAAACAATAGAAACTTAAGAAGTTTTGCCTGAGTTTCTTCCTGGCAACTTCCTGTACTGCATACCTTAACTTCAATATATTTTATTTATTTCACAGGGCCACAGCATCATTCCGATGCTGACAGGAGAAGTTATTCCTGTAATGGAACTCCTTTCCTCTATGAAATCACACAGTGTTTCAGAAGAAATAGATGTAAGTCCTTACATTTATTTCATTCTGAGTAATAAAGTGCCATTCTCATTTGATGCTGTCTTCAACAACAAGAAAAAAATTATACTCTACTTAATGATGTTTGGGATGGTTTCGCATAAGGAAGTATAGTTTTCTAAATATAACTGTAATGGCAGTGAAATTTTGCTTAGCACTTACCAAATTAGCTACCATTGGTACCATTTTTAAAAGAATAAGAGACAGGCTGTTCACACAAAACAAAAGAAAGTGAAGAGGTAACTGGTTTTAAGGTTGATACCTAATTCAGTGTAGTTTATTATTCTCATCAAAAAAATGGAACTGATTTGACTTTTAAGTTATTTAAGTTATTCTGGAGAAGGCATTAGAAAACATATTGTATGCAAACTTGACTGTCAAGATGGAGAAACAAATTTAATGATCAGTGACTTTTCTGATTTTCTAAGTATCCTTTGGCTGAAGCCCAAGGCCTTTTTAAGCTTTTGGTTTTCTGGCAGTGTTAAAACTTAGTTTAAGCAGATCCTAAACAGAGCAGTTCCTAAACAGGTAGCACTTGTGTTCAAAACAAAGATGAGTTATTTAAAATTGTCCATATATTGTCTAACCTTTGTTTATGTTTATTTGCATTTTAGATAAGTGATACAGTGCTAAATGACGATGACATTGGGGATAGTTGTCATGAAGGCTTTCTCCTCAAGTATGAAATGCATTTTTGATATATGATGCAGTAAAATGACATAGACTTTTGTGTGTATTTATATATGTGTAAATATGTATGCATGTGAGTGTGTGATAGATTTTTTATAGGAGTGGAAAAAGACATGTATTTGGCTTTTTTTTTTATTTTTAATGTAAAAACAGAAATATTTGCACCTCAGAGAAACAGTCTCCCGTGGGAATTGTATTTCATGGATTTTGATAGATCATGTGTTATCTTTTAGAATATGTCCCCTACGACTGCATTAATTTCTTTACTGCTTAGCTTCAAAGATTCTTTAATCTGTTTATACAGTGTCATATGTTCTTTCAGTACTGCACAAATTCATGTGTTAAATTCACAAATTATTCACACTTACATAGTATTTAGTTTTATAGAGAACTTGGTTCTCTGTGTGTTTTTAATCTTTTAATGCTAGCACTCTTTATAAAACAATGTGACGAATATTGTCAGATGGATTATTGTAATTAACTAGAGTCACTGATTCTGTGATGATAAAATACTCTTCTGTCAGAAGCAGATAATGACTGCCTTGATCCTATGTCTCTTATACAGATATAATTTCCAAAGGGTCCAAACACCTTTTTTGAACCTGTTTGAAACATACTTTTCACTCTGACAATGATGCTGACAACATCCAAATAAACAGCACTGCAGATGTGTAGTGTTGCACAGTAGTCCCCAAAAAGAAGATCACGGCATATGGTTTAGTTGTATATCTCTACAATGTTCTGGAGTGTATTTCCATGTTATGTGAATGTGATTTATTGTGTACCCCCTTTTCCTGATTTTATAACTTTTTAAAAATTACTGCAAATAGTAGCAAGGTCTTACAGTTTTATACAGCTATTGGACAATCAGTGGCAGGATTAATGAACAGAAGTAACATAACTGATCTGATGAATGATCTGATAAACTCTGCGTCTTCAAGGATATAGGTTCAGTTAAGCTTCATGTGGTGCTTACTTAAAGCTGCTTTTGAGAGGGTAGCAGAGCTTATCAAGTCTTCTGGATTCAGCTCTCAATCTAATATGGTGTTGGTATGGATATCTATATTTCACTGACTAAAAATTGCATTGCACTAAGAAAGAAATTCATCTGCACACCTTGAATCTATTTTTAAAATATTTCATAAGATAAGTAGTAGTAGACCCAGTATAAAGTGCACCTGTAGGATTTTCAACCGTTGGAGAGTCTCAGCATAGCTATTATAATGCTAATCATTTTAGAGGTGTTTATTAGAACTGGTTGAACACAATACAAAGAGTCCCTCAATTCTAATACTTATTCATAGATGTTAGAAAAAGCTTTCAAATTATAAGGATGGTCAGACTTCTGAAACTAGGGGATAGGTGTTTGTTTGAGAAAGTCAAGAAGAGTGATGACAAACCGTAAACAGAAGACTGTTAAGAACAGGTTAACAGTTGTCAGGATTGGTGCAGGTATACTTGTAGCAGCTGCCAAACTAAGGAGTAACCAAATTAGAGCAGTGCTGTTGTCACAAGACAACACTCTCCAATTCCTAGTGTACCATTGTGTATCAAGGAGCTCACACCTGTGAAGTGTTCTTGCTCATGCAGTTAACAGGAGCAGGACAGTCCATCTACCAAGTGTCCCAAAACTGGCATCTGACATGAAGTTTTAGAAAATTAGGATCATTAAATAAGTCATCTTTCAAATTCTTTCAAACCTTTCATTATTAATGTCTTCTGCTGTTTTAGATGAAATACTTTCTAGTGATGGTGTAATACAACTAAGTAGCAGTAGAGGGGTTGGGTTAGCACTGGAAGTGATATTTGGAGATTTTGTCTGCCAGTTTTTCTATCAATCAAAGTAAAACTATAGGTATTGCTAAAATCCCAAAGTTATACCCAAAGTTATACTGGGGACTCAATTCTGTGGAATCATGATGATGATTATATTTTAAAAGTATTTATAAATGTATAAACCTATTTTGTTTTTATTTGAAGTGCAATTAGTTCGCATCTTCAGACCTGTGGTTGTTCCGTAGTTGTTGGTAGCAGTGCAGAAAAAGTAAATAAGGTAAGGCACTTTTGAACAAACCAACTTGAATGTTCATTATTAAGAGTGTTAGTCATTAACAGCAAGAGTTTCCTATAGAGGTACTAGAGGTTGAAGAAAGAGGGAATATCATCTAGTTGTCTGTCTTCAGTAATTCTGCTTGAAAAATGGCTTATTAATTGTTTTCTTTCTTATCAAGACAATGTATTTAATTTTATTCATACTGTACATAAATAGTGAATTAATTGGAGATTTTTTTGGAGATTTTTTTCCCACTTTATTAAGCTTTTCTTAACTCACTTATAAATCTGTTAATTTCATCTTGGTTCTAGTTAAGTGTTCAATATCTTTTTTTAATATTTGTACTATGGATCATTTTGATACTTTTTTTTAAATTTATGAACTGTTTAAAAGAAAAAGGAAGATTTTTTTTATTCAGAATTTTCCAAATCAAATTGTATACACAGCTTTCTGATTATATATAAAGTGCTGATTTCAAATTGAAAATAATTTCTGGAAGATATATATCTGTGTTTGCACTCCACTGAAATATTTCTTAAATATTATTTATTGATGTCATATAGTAGTATATCAGCCTTTCACCCAGGAGGATTTCCCTTTGATTTAATTAGACTATCATTCCATCTTTTCTAATAAATTCACTAAAGTTAATCTTGAATCAAAATAGGCAGAGACAAGTTATGTATTTTATTTTTTAAAAAGTAAATGAAACTCACTAAATAAATTGCTTTTCTGCTTTCACTCTTTAATCTGCTCATATTAAAACCTGTTTGATTTAGAATATCCCTGCAGGTGGGAATGGAAAGGACTTTATAAAAATATACTATCCCAGAGCCTTCAAGTATCAGATGCCATTACATTTAATGAGTACCGTTACTCAGTAACGGTACATGAGTACAGTAACGGTACTCATTAAATGTAATGGTGCTCTGGTACTACTCAGAATATTGGTCTCTGCAGTGTAGTAGCCATATCTTCATGCTATTAGACTATGACATGGCTCCTGGAGTATACATGTAAAGAAGCAGTATGGTCAGATAAATTCATTTACTGACAGAAAATATTTTTCTGTATTGGGGTTTTCCATCTGATCGTGTTCTTAAATTATGGTGTACTGATCATTCACTTCTAATATATTTTGTAAGAATGAGTTTCTCCACTCACAAGGACTTCTCATTTTAATTTTTTTGGTACATATGTGAATGTATATGTGTGTATTACTTCAACATAAAATAAAAATACTAGGCCAATTGAATAGATAATACATTTGTTAAGTAACTGTATGTAGTAGCTACTCTGCAATGTATTCCTTTTTAAAAAAGTAGGTTTACAAAAAAAAGTGCTTCTTGAGAAAGCCTATTTTGAAATAAGCACTTCATGTTGTTAAAAATGTGAAAGAAGGAAGTTGTTTTGTGTGTATTCAGAGTGATTATAAACCACCTCTTATCAAGTGCATAGTGACAACTAACATTCTATTCATGAGCTAGATAACTGGAGAAAAGAAAATGATCATTTTTTAGCTGAAATCTGCTAACCACAATTAATAAGTATTGTTCCAGTGATATAAGATATAACTTAAATAGTTAGAACTGTTTTAAAAAAATATGTTGATAAGCTAGATGCTTTGGAGAAAAATAAAAAGTCTAGAAGAATGTGAGTTTCAAGATATATCCAGGGCAAAACATATATTGATATTTGATATAAATCAATAGATGTTAAATATACCATGATATAGGTATAATTCCATATAAGTCTTTATTATTACTGTGCTCTTGTGCTCATTTTGTCAGGGTACATCGGTTCTAAAGAAAATGTTTTATCTAGCTTTCTGTATGATAAGATTACCTGTTGCAAAGTGGGAAATAGATTCTGTCAGAAAGTAGGATGGCATTGGTGATGTTAAAGATATTGAGCAAGGACAGAACCTCCCCAAACACAGACAAATAGGAAATTACAATTTTAAGACCGTAGTTAATACCATGGAATGTATGTTAATATTTGAAGATTACTTTTAGCTGTTGCAGGACAGGTATATGCAAAAGGATAATGAAAAACATTTTTTTACTTTTGATAGGGATCTGAAGGAAATAACATTGAGAAAACATAATAAGCACTGATGCTTAAAAAAATAACTTTGCCTATTGGAGATAACAGCTCGTGTTTCAGTATGCAGGAAATAAAATAAGAGGCCTAAATAAGCCAGAAAAGTCATCATAGTAACTCATTTTTAAGTTATAAAAAGACCTAACGGAAGGCAGAAGTGATTTGTCCTATGCAGTTGGCTAAGATACCTTTGGCAAAAGATGTGGAGTTTTACTCATTTAATGGGAAATTGGGATAATACGACTTATATCTTTATAATTTAAGTGTGTCACTCGTCTCCCATATTACTTTCTTTCTGGATCTTCTAGTAAGTGTCATGAAATTTTATCATTTAGCATTTGAAATGTGCAGTACATTCAAGTCAAAAATTGTTTTTCAGGATCAACTTAGTCTTTAAATTTTCCTGTCTTTTCAAAACTGTTTTTAAAATGCAGATTGTGAGAACATTGTGTCTGTTTCTTACACCGTCAGAACGTAAATGTTCCAGACTCTGTAGAAATGAATCATCTTTCAAATATGAGTCAGGACTTTTTGTTCAAGGATTACTCAAAGTAAGTCCATTAGGCAAATCTATTCTACAGTGGCTTAACAACATTATTAAATTTCTGTGCGTGTGTGTGTGTGTGTGTGTGCACGTTTTGGTATGTGACATGAATATATTCTTGCCCACAGGGATTTATTGTCTTTTGTTCATTGTTTCCTAATGCAGTAGGTATGCCTATCACTCTCAGTATGTTAAAATTACAAGCTTATCTTTTCTGTGAGGCTTGTGTTTCTTTTTCCTGGTTGTTCTTATAATCTGAGGTTCAGTAATAATTCTTTTTCCTACTTGGAGCAAGGTTGGTTTCAAAAGGCCACTGAGTTTGTATTATAGCAAAACTAAAAAAAAGATCAGTCCTACAGTTTTCAAATATTTTAAAAGGACTGTAACAATGAGTGCAGATATATAGGTAAGTAATGCTCCTTGCTCAAGTTGGTCGCATCAGTCTAAAAAGGTCAGATAAATGTAGTACTGAATTCTTAATGGAATCAAGAAGCGGATCATGTAATAATAAAATGAAAAATTCAAATTAACTCAATACTTGTTTTCTCATCATTAGCTTAAGAGAATCATCCATTATTATAGGACATTTTACTGGGCTTACTGTCACCAGTTTTCTCAAATGAAATATGTCTAAACAAATGTCATTTAAACTGTAGGAGTGATGTTTTAATGTTGTTTGATTTCACTGTAGCTTTGCTTTTTCAAAAGAGTAACTGAGTAATTTTTTTCACTGTAACAGGATGCAACAGGAAGCTTTGTATTGCCCTTCCGTCAAGTAATGTATGCTCCATATCCCACTACACATATAGATGTAGATGTCAATACAGTGAAGCAGATGCCACCTTGTCATGAACACATCTATAACCAGCGACGCTATATGAGATCCGAGTTGTCAGCATTTTGGAGAGCTAATTCAGATGAAGAAATGTCTCAGGATCCTATTATCCACACAGATGAGAGTTTCACACCAGATTTGTATGTGTGCTCACAGCTCTCAAAAGTTACTTGATTTAAGTTGAGAGAATAGTAGTGTAAAGCTTTCCAATAAATTACAGGATTGCGGGTTGTAAGAAGCTACTTGAACCTTGGTACTTCATCTTTTGGATTTTCCTGGTCCTTCCCGTAGTCTTACCAATTTAAATGTTACTGAAATTCATACAATACAAAGCGTATTTGACAGGGCCTAATGGCTTCTCTGGTTTTGGTTCATTTTGCATGAAAAAAAATAGACATAGAAGTTCTTTATTACCTTTAAAAATAGCAGGATTATAATTCACTGAAATTGAGTTCACAACTTCTGCCAGATCATAAGTAGTAGTGCTGTTTGTGTACAGAAGTGTTTAGTGTCTCTTGTCATTATCTCACATGTTTGTTTGCTCTCATTGCTATAGAAATGTCTTTCAAGACATCCTGCATAGAGATACCTTAGTGAAAGCCTTCCTGGATCAGGTAAATGATTGCATTTTCAGAAAGTTCAAGCGTTAAAGACCTTTTAACTTTGGGCTCTTACCTATTTGTGTGAAATTATTTATTGTTATTTTCTTATCGAATAGCTATTTTTTATACTGATGCTGTGATTGTTTTCTGCACAGCAAGAGAGAAAACTTCTAACTATGAGCATTAGAAATGTCTGGTTGGTAACAGAGATGATCTTTGAAAATATTTAAACTTAATTTGAAATTTGGGATAATAGTGACAGTCTTACTATCTATGAAAAAGAGTGCACATTTTTCTATTACTGTGCCACAATGTCTGGAATTACAACATTGGAAAAGATGCCTGATGGTCATTTCAAATAATTTTAAAAAGGAAAATAGAACTCAGTCGTCAATAGAATTGTGAAACAGTTTAACATACTGTATTGAATAGCTAGAGAAGTATGAATGTGTATGTACAAATCCAATGTTATTATGTTTGTTTTGCATATTAGGAACTTGTTTGTCACATTTGTACAGTGTGTCTTTATATTTATCCTTGAATTTCTGTATCCAACTAATTTTTTGCTGTACTTTTTAACAGATCTTTCACCTGAAGCCAGGCTTGTCTCTGCGGAGTACTTTTCTTGCACAGTTTCTGCTAGTCCTTCACAGAAAAGCCTTAACTTTAATAAAATACATAGAGGATGACACGTAAGTCAATAGATAATAGAAAGTACACTCTAGGAAATTATGTTCTTTTTGATGTAATCCAGGCTTCAAAAATTCTTTGTCTTGCAGGCAAAAAGGAAAAAAGCCTTTTAAGTCTCTTCGTAGCTTAAAGATAGACCTTGACCTAACAGCAGAGGGCGATCTTAACATAATAATGGCTTTGGCTGAGAAGATTAAACCAGGTCTACATTCCTTCATCTTTGGAAGACCATTCTACACTAGTGTACAAGAACGTGATATGCTGATGACATTTTAAAATTCGCCACTGTTGATGTGTGATATTGCAGTCTTGCATGCCAGTAAAAGAAATCAATGTGAATGCCACATATCTGGCAATCAGTGATCTGATTTAATATGAATCGGTAGTAACAAAGGAATTTACCATATTTAAGAAGCAGGAAGGAATGCTATCAGACGCAATATCAACTTACCTAGAAGAGCATGGTTTTAATCAACCTTTTTCTTCTGTGTACCATTTTTTAACAGTAAAATACCAGGAGGAGTTCTTTTGTGGTATGGTCTCAACAGGAGAATGCAGATGTGCTTTGGTTTGAATGCTCTTTTATTTTCTTTCTCCACTGAATTTCTTCAGCTGTGTGCTAGCTTCCCCCTGTCATGCTGTCAGTATCTGTAGTGTTTCCACAGAAAGTGATGTACCTAGCCGCTCTAAGGGTTGCAGCATGATCTCTCCAAAGGTTTCAAATTTTAAGAAATGTTCTTATGGTACAAATGGTACAAATCTGAAATATGCTTGATCTCCCTTTTTAACACTAATAGTTCATTCATTTAGAGCATTTACTTTTTTTTTTTTAACTACCAGATGATACTAAACTTGTGTGGGAACTATTGATTGTTAACAATGTAAATTGCAGCAGTCTGCACAAGGGAACTAGGACCTTATTTAAGATGCTTTGTTCATTTCATTGCCAACCAGGATGTTCTCCCACAGATTTTTTGCCAATCCTGCAATTAAATGTTTAGTAGTCCAGCATAATTGAGCTCTTTTGAACTGCATAAAAATTGTGTTTCTCAGCTTCTGTTGTTAGCCTTTGCCTATTAACTATTGTTTTATCCGTTGTAAGTTTGTATACAGGCCAAGGTAACACCTTAAAACCTTCCCACGGAGCGCCAAGATGATATCCAAACAAGAAGACGAAATAGAGCTTGTCTTCGCCTTTCATAAGAGTTATCTTTAATTCATGATTCAGTTTAAGACTGTGAATTTAAAAGATTAACATTTTATGAAGTGAGTTTTAATGAAACTCCATCATCTCCAGCTTTGCTTTACTTGGAAGTTTAAGGGAATGCAAAAAGTATTCTATTCATAGGCCATAGACTTTTTAATATGAGGTGTTTTTTTTCTTTTGATACTTCGGCTCATGGTTAATATGTGCTCTACTGAAACTGGTGACACATCTGTGTTTCATGATGGTGTATTTCTCTTATTTTTGGATGAAGACAGGAATCTGAATGAGAACTTGTCAGAATGATGCTGACATAAGTCACTTGTTCTGAGATCCTGTTTATCTTGCTACCATTTTTCTTTCCTTATGCACTTTATTCAGTTTATAATTAAACTACATGCCTGATTCATAACCTTTACAAGGATCACAGCCTAGGACTGGGGGAAAAACTGTAAGAAACACTTCTGAACCTTACATAGAAATAGTGTTAAAATCTAAATAGATGTAAATGTGGTGCTGGAATTAATCACTTTAGCTTGATAACCATTGGAAACAAAATTGACACTGTTAACTGTAAAGCTCTTATTTATTGAATATGCTCTCACTTTTTGACTAAATCTTGGAAACTTCAATTAATACTTTTGTTACACTTCTATCAGTGCAGAATGTATTGTAAAGTAAGTTATTAAATGCATCTGCATGTCCTGTTCAAAGTCTTGTTCGGGAAATGAAAGCATTCTAATAAAACTCATACAGAATTACTGCCTTGAGTTTCTGCTGCAAATCTTCCAAGAATTGATTTTCAATATCTGAATTGTGTAAGCCTTTATCCTTTGACATAAAGAACAAACTTAATTCTCTTCAAAAGTAAGAAATGTTTCTTCAAAGATGGAAGCAATAAAGAAGTATAGTCAAGGAATGCAGGGATGCAGTGAAGAAGGTGAAGGCCTATTTGGAATTAGAAGTAGAAAGAGATGTCAGAAACAACAGGAAGGGCTTCTGCAAATAAATCACCAGAGGAGAAAAGACTAGGGAAAGCGCTGGTCCACTGCTGAATGGGGAGGGTGTCTTGGCAACAGAGCATGCAGAGAAGGCAGAGTTACCAAATGTCTCTGCTTCTGTCTGCTAAGGCTAGTCCCCAAGAACTGCAGAGCTCAGGTGAGAGAGAGAGAGGAAGACCTTCCGCTGGTCAAGGAGGATTGGGATAGGGATTGCTTAGGCAAACTGGCCACCCATAAATCCATGGGCCTGGATGGGTTGCACCAAAGAGTGCTGGGGGAACGGGCGGGCGTTCTTGCTCAGCCGATCTACATCGTCTTCAAGAGCTCATGGAGAGCAGCAGAGGTGCCAGAGGACTTTAAGAAACAAACATCACTGCGGTCTTCAAAAAGAGCAAGAAGGAGGAGGTGGGAAACTACAGGCTGGTCAGCCTCACCTCTGTCACTGGAAAGGTGATGGAGCAGTTCATCCTAGAGGGCATCTCTAGGCATGTCAAAGAAAAGAAGGTGATCAGGAGTGGTCAGCATGGAGAGGTCACCAAGGGGAAGTCGTGTCTGAGGAACCTGATAGCCTTCTATGATGGGATGACGGTGGACGAACGAGGGGAGAGCCGTGGATGTTGTCTACCTTGACTCAGCAAGGCTTTCGACACCGTCTCCCGTAACAACCTCAAGAGGAAGCTCAGGGAGTGGGCATTAGATGAGGGTGAAGTGGGCTGAGAATTGGCAGGATGGCAGAGCTCAGAGGGTGGTGATATTGGGGCTGAGTCCAGTTGGAGGCCTGTGGCCAGTAGTGTCCCCCAGGAATCAGTACTGAGCCTAGTCCTGTTGAATTTGTTCATCAATGACTTGGACAAGGGTTCAGAGGGCACCGTGAGCAAGTTTGCGGATGACACCAAGCTGGGTGGACTGGCCAGCGCTTCAGAGGGCTGTGCTGCCATCCAGAGGGACCTGGAGAGGCTGGTGAGTTGGGCAGAACCTCATGAGGTTCAATAAGGACAAGTGCAGGGTCCTGCACCTGGGGAGGGGTAACCCCAGGCACCAGTACAGATTAGGGCTCGACCTGCTGCAAAGCAGCTCCACGGAGAGGGACCTGGGAGTCCTGGTTGCCACCAAGTTAACCATGAGTCAGCAGTGCCCTCGTGGCCAAGAAGGCCGATGGGATCCTGGCTCATGAGGAGGAGTGTTGCCAGGAGGTCAGGGAGGGGATCCTGCCCTTCTCCTCAGCTCTGGTGAGGCTGCACCTGGAACATTGGGTGCAGTTCTCGGCTCATCCGGACAAGAGGGATGTCGAGCTTCTAGAGAGGGTCCAGCAGAGGGCAAGGAAGATGATTAAGGCAGTGGAGCATCTGTCGTAGGAGGAGAGACTGAGTTGGGCCTGTTTTCTCTGGAGAAGAGAAGGCTGAGAGGGGATATGATTCACATGTATAACTACCTGAGGGGAGAATGTAGGGAGGAAGGGGCCCAACTTTTCTCAGTGGTGGCCGGTGATGGGACAAGGGGCAATGGGTGTAAGCTGAAACACAGGAGTTCCATCTCCATGTGAGGAAGAACTTCTTTCCTGTGAGGGTCACAGAGCCCTGGCACAGGCTGCCCAGGGAGGATGTGGATTCTCTTTCTCTAGAGGTCTTCAGAACCTGCCTGGATGCGACCGGGCGCCCTGTGCTCTGGGTGTCCATGCTGGAGCAGAGGGTTGGACTGGATGATCTCTAGAGGTTCCTTCCAACCTCAGTTATTATATTCATCCTCAACCTCAATCAATGTATTCATTAATTTTTTCATTAAAAAATGAGGTCTCTTGAATGCTTAAAAAGGGATCTTTTTAAGAAGTTTGATTCCCTTATGTCACAAAATAGAAATGTAGAATCCAGTAGTAAGTGAATACTTTTCCTCAGTGTTCAATTAATTGTAGATTAAAGAATAAACAAATTTATTATTTTCATTTGTGTTTCAGTGTAATCTTTTAGAGCATATATAGCAGCACAGTTTTCGTGATAGTGGTTCATGGTCTTTATTAACCTTTAAAGGCAACACAGAGAAACATCCACTATTTTGATACGGTTTATCTAGAACATCTTTGTTAAGACATGATTCCTCTAGCCTTCTATGTACACTATATAGCAATGTCAATTTTCTCTTGGAGCAAAAGCAGTATCTTAATACTGTTTTTATCTCTAAGCCAGGGGTATGATGTGTCAACATAATTTGCCAGTGCTCCATTCTCTACCCCATTCTCTCCTGCCAGAAGTTATTAAAGATATTTTAATTTCCAGGTTTACCGAAAAAAAGAAAATACCTATAAAATACAGACCTCCAATATTAGAAATATGCTACTACTTCTGATGCTTAATCAGAGCCTAATTATCAAGATATACAAGTTCAGAGAGGAATGATAAGACAAGGATATAATCCTCACAAGACCAGTGGGCAGTGACTTCAGTTGGAACTAAATAAAGCAACTATGAAAATTCTTCAATATCAAGGATTTCTAAGGAAAAGAGCCCTTTCAAGCTCTTCTTAGTTTAATTGTGTTTGTTGATGTCTGATGATTAGTAATGAAATATATTATAAAATCAGTGAATTGGAATACCAAAAGATATGTGTATTGGATTCTGAATTGCATATAGTATTTAGAAGTTTACAGCAATTTTGAGTCTGGGCTTGAATTGCAAGGAGTGACCAAAGTTGAAACCACATTAAGGTTATCCTGCACAGGCTTGAATCAGTGAAAGAAATATTATAATGCCAGTTTTGAAACTGGCCCCAGTTTTGGAAAACTGCAGGTATGGTCCAGATTGTGCAAGGGGGCAGGTGCTCCCCACAGTCTCAGCTGATCACTGAGCTTCTAACACGGGCTTTGGGTTCTGTGCACGACTGTGGAAGTGATAAAACAAACAAAAAACAGCCTGGCACACAGGGAAGAAAATAAATCATTTGCTTAGGAGGCAGAAGAAAGAATTTAAGAGTGTAGACAAGCATATACATAGACAATTTTTTATTTTAAAAGAAGTGTTTAAGTGAATCGAAATATTTGTACTGGTTATTCTTGAGTGGAAATATCTCTCCACATAGTAATACAGAGTGCTTGATAGAGAGACATGGAAATGGTCTACATCCACAGTTTTCACAAAAAAAAAAAAAAGAAAAGAAAAAAAAGAAAATAACAAAACAACAAAAAACATTGAATCCTTGGATATATCTGTTTGTTTCTTTACTTGTAATAATCTTAAAGGTTGCATGTACCAATAGCAGCTTAGATATATTTTTTTTCATAGAAAAATGCAGGACTTCATTTGAAAATGCTCCCTTAAATAAGAAATTTAATATTTAATGTTATGTCACTTCAATTAATAGAAGACCCAGTTTTGGGACATTAAATTCGTTTTACAAGAATGCAAGGTTTCTTGTGTGTCTCTCACTGAAGGTGAGGTCTGAACTCCAGACAGGAAATGTGAATATATTATTGTTTACATGACCTGTTTTTTTCTTTCATAAGATAGAATTAATTTTAATTTGAAAAAAAAATTGCAACAAAACTAGGTAGGACATTTCTTAAACACCTCTTCCCTATAAATGTTTTACTTCCATCAGTACATTAAACTTCTCTAGCTTCCTGAGTGCATTTATAACTTCACAACCTCCGTTTCCCCATCCACTTCCAATATAAATCTTCATCTGAAAGTCACAATTTGATAATAAAGCGTGCATAAACAGATAGGTGTATCTGCTTTAGAATGGAAGTGCCTTCCCAAAGAAGCAGATGAAGGAAATCGATGTTTCCCATAACGGCCAGGGATGTGCTGACATTCCACACAGTTCAGTGTTTGTCTAACCTAAATCACAGGAAGAATTAGTGCAGTCTAGGGTGGATAAGGTTGTGGCCTGCTGTGTTTGCTAAACTCTTGAGTTCTCTGAGACAGGAATTCAACTGCAGGTTCACATGGCATAAAGAGAAAATCAGCTAAGCTGTACCTAGATAAATGCTATCTGTGCTTATCACCCTGTATAATTCTGTAGGGAAATCTCAAATTCATGAACTTCAGCAAAGTGCTTAAGTTAGATATCCAAAATTGAGCAATATGAAATAACTACAACAATCAATGAAATTAGAAATATTATGAGAAGAAAATCTGAAAAAAAAAGTCTTACGAATAAGAATACCTTTTCAGGTAGAGCTGTATGATACTTAAACACATTGGCTGAACATTGCTACCCTCAAGAATATCTTTAATCTTGACTTAGTAGCAAAGTGTTTAAATTAGTAGAGATTCATTAATGAACTTTTTGTAAATTTTAAATTATCTATGTGCCAAATTTAGAATATTGATACTTTTATCCCCTTTTGGGATAATTAAGACTTACATGCATGCAGTTTGTAACCCATTCTTTCATGCCCTGATTTTGTTCCTGTAAAATAGGACTGTGTGGGAGTGAATGGGGTAGGTCTAATTTAGATGTCTAAACAGTTCTAAATACGATGTTGTTACACTCCATTCTTGGGATCAGGAATAATAAAACGCTTCCATTAAGATTGTTGCATTCAGAAGTAGTTTTCTGGTTTTTTTTTAAATGCTAAAGGATTTTCATATATATCTTCCATTTAATCAAGAGAAAGACATGTGACTATAGTGGTGTCCACCTACCGTATAAAAATGCCAAATATTTCTACTCTGGTGAGTTGTAATCACATCACATTTAATTTTCTGCCTGCAAAATTTTTCCACTTTTCCCTGTCCACTCCCTAACATGTGTGCAGTTACATAAGTAGTTTAATTTTTTTCAAATATCTTACATTCAAACAGAACAGGTTCCATTTGCAATAACTATACTTTCAGGAACAGGGTTAGTTAGAGATCAGAGGCAGGGAAAAATCCATGACAAAATACATACAGTCTTTTTAAAATCTACTGGTCCCAGGGTTTCCTTGTGAAGCAGATGAAAAGATGCAGTAAAATGAAGTCTTGAAGCACTGCTTGGCCCTGCCTGTAAGAGGGAGAAGTGGGGAGCAACATAAGAAATTTGATTGCATATTTGGCCATATAATAAATATTTTCCAATTATTCTTCTCTGCTTTATGAACTCTAAGTTGATATAATAACTGATGTCAACTAACATTTTCTAAATATTCCTGTTACAGTTATTGAATATATGACTCTGCCATATAGAATAATAAGAGTTTATATCTCATAAGGATGAGCTGCAAAATAACAGTAGAAAATGACTTTTAGAGCTTAGAAACTTCCCACCCTTATTTTTGGGTTATATGTTACATATTTGTCTATATTATCAGATATTTTAAAGAGATTTAGGTCATGTCAAATACTGCTATGCTTTGTAAATTAAGATTTATGTATCATATAGACTCAAGAAATATCTACCTTCCTTATATATGTCTGCATCATGGACTTCTGCATTAATGATCCATTGCAAAAGTAAAACTCATAGACTGCCCAACTATTATGCTTTTGATTTCTTAAACAATTGGCATACTCTGTGGAAAGACTACAGAGAGAACATCAAACAGCCTCCATCCATTTTTAAAGACCTTTCTCCTGCTGAAAACAGTGAGATATCTTAAGGATAACAAGTTTCTTTAAGTACAGTACGTATTTCACTCAGAACATTGAATGCTGTTTTCTGAAAACAAGCCCCAATTAAAAAAAAATGTGAACATTTGAAAATTTTAACCTAAAAGGGAAAGAATTGCCAAAAACTTGCAAAGATACCAAATATAAAAAAAAAATACCTTTTTATGACATGTATTTTCTCATAAGGCAGTCAATAAATATAAAGCAAATTCTCACTTCCATTCGGACTGCTTCCCAGGAACATTGGCTGTAATGTTTATCTTGTAGAAAGTTGGTGATTCTTCGAAAGTACTTTTTCACACTGAGAGTAGTACTGTTTAGGACCCCTGTTCGGGAGCTCTTTTTTCTTTTAGATTGCTCTTCTACCAAGCATGTCTGCAGTTCTTCAATTTGCTGATGAATTCCATTTTGGAATTTCTCAGTACAGCTTGCATTCCAAAAACTTTCAGGAAGGTTTTTGCTAAATAGATGGAAGATTTGTTGGAGGAGCTCATGGATCATCACTGTGGCATTCCTCTGCCTTACTTTGGTGATCTCCACAGGGAATTTAAAATCAGTTCTTTCTCCAAGACATTGCTGAGGAAAATTGGCACCCATTCCACACATAAAGTTCATATTCTGGTAGTTTACTTTGCTTCCTTGGAAAAGGCAGACTGAATGTGAAATTTTGATATACAGTGTCATTGTAATATAAATTGGTAGTAAAAATCTCTGAAGCATACTGATGATCCAATCAATTTTATTTTCTTCGTCTTCACATAGATCTGTATGGCTGTATTTTCTTGAATGTCTTTTCTGTGTTCATGTGCCCTTCCATGACGCTGAATTTATTTCTCCTGAATGAGACACCAGCTATTATTTATGCTCTATAAACTGGGTTTTTATCAACTGTGATACTGCCAAAGATTTCATGTTGCTTTCATTTTCTCGATTTGAAAGGTTTGCTCATTTCCCATGGATAAAAAAAAAAAAAAAAAAAAAAAAAAAAAAAACAGAAAGAAACAATCTGTTCTGGACACCAAGAGATTAGCAGATTAGAATCTGTTCACCATCTCATATGGTCACTAGAACAGGCAGTCTTGTTTAAACAAGAAGTAAAGCAGAAGATTTACTGTTATGCTTAAATCAGAGTATGAAAAAAGAATTGTATCCGCAGCTAACAGATGTTCAGTTGTCCACAGGGTGGACACCCTAAATAAGATGAAATTTTAGTGATTTAAAAACAAATAGCTTTCTTTTTCCTTGGACAAATTATTTTGTTTGGGAACTTGCTTAAAGTTTATTAGCAAAAGAACCCTTTGCTGGTGTAAGTGTACAGACTGCACAAGGGAATTTCTTGCTATTGCTATTTTGGCAACAAAGTAACAACAATAACAAGAAAGAAAAGTTAATATATAAACAGCTTTTAAGACAGAAATCTTTTTACTCTAGTCTCTGGTACTTTCCTGCTTAGAGGATCTTTCTTTATTTCATCACTAGATCAATCTAGCTAGATTTTGATGTCCGTAAAGGAAGACATGCTTTCATATAAATTAAAAAAACCTTTCTTCCAATTTAAGAGCAAGAAAGTTTTTATTCTGAAGCTTTCTCTTGTAAAGACAAACTCTTGAGGAGACAAAATTTACTTCTGTTGATAGTAGAATGTCCCAACTTCATCTTCAGAAGCATCATCTCATCTTCAGAATCATCCCATCAGTTTAATAACAGAATAGGTCTCTCAGTTCTTGTTTCTTGTACTTTGGTGAACATTAAGTTTTTGGACCTGTTTATCGTAGGATTATAAGTTGCCATCAGTGTGCTAAAGTGTTCAAAACATTTTCAGCCTTCTGTGGCAGCAATTCTGAAATAGTACTACTTAAGTATTTGGGCCTGAAATATAAGTGCTTTGTATGTCAGTTCCTGAACAGGCACTAACAATATCCAATGCAACTAGATACTGCTGTATCTCTTTATCCAATACCACACAATTGACTGTATTTTGTAATTATAATGTTGTAACTATCTTTTAATTCAAAAAGAAGAATTGAATATTAAGAGGAGGAGAAGTTACAAGGCATTTGATAGAGAGATTTGCTGGAAATCTTTAAGGACTGCTGAACCTGTATGTCCAATAAAGTGATTTGGTCACTGATCTGTACAGAGTTTAGAAGCTTGGGGATCATTCCCAATTCAGCTTTTATAACTGCACAGATATTTCAAAGAGAGTTTGAAAAATATTGTGTGATTGATTTAAGATGCAAGGGAACCGCGGGATGCTCTTGAGATTAGAAAATATTTAAAAAGTAATGTTGTGAGGACTTTTTGTCATGAGGACTTTTTGTTGTGAGGACTAAACTTGTTGTGAGGAGCTTTTCTTACACCATAGATTGCAAGATTGCTGTGGGGAGACATCTTTATCAGGTCACATTATGACACTTCTACAGAGGGACCCTGCTAGCAAGAGGAATCCTGTAGGGATTCCTACAGTATTCCTATATTATTTATGTCTGAAGATTTTCAAAGTGACTGATTTATGAATGAAAATCTGGGAAGTGTGAGTTTGTGTTTGAACACCTGGAAAGAGAATCAAGAGGACAATGCAATAATTAATGCATTGATATGTGACAAATGTCCTTTGCTGAGACACAGAATTACTTTCACTTCTTTGTTTAGGAAAGATCCAAAAGATCCATCAGTGTATCTGCCTGTAGTGTTAGTCACAGATAAGATGATCCTAAACTTAACCAGAAACATTGGGTTTTTATATACATACCTCCATTTTCTAGAAATCTGTGCTCAGTCCAGAAGATTTATGCTAATCTGTAATCAGTATATAGTATTAAGAAGATCAGAGCATCTACTTGTAATTCAGTATAATGAAAGGTTACTGAAAGTTGTGCTAAAGAAATAACTATGAATTCCCCTAAAATTACATCCAACACAAAAATCCTAGGATGCAGAATGCATCTACAAATTACTAAATGTAGCCTAAATCAGCAGCACTTACATACTTCTCTGACATTTTTATGTTGACACAAAGTCAATGTCAAAAAAATGCACAGCAATTGTTGTTGAGTTGAGGAGATTATATTATTAGAGAGTTCTGGCTTTAGTTTACTTGACTGGCTAGTAATAGCTGAATCTCATCTTAATGCATGGCTGAAATTGTATGGTGAGAGAGATTACATAAGTATGCTGAGCTGAAATGAGTTTACTAAAGGAATATGATAAAAATAAAATGAATCAGAGCCAGTTATAGGTAGCAACTGGAGCAACTACATTTAGGATGGCTGTACTTATCAAGCCAGAGAAATCAGAGCAACAAAATTTAAGTGTCTGGCCTCGATTTGATGGTTCATTTCAGAATTACATGCTGATTCATCTCACTTTTCATTTGGCTTACTCTTGCAGCAGAAACCCTGGGACAAAATTTCAGTTTTATATAAATATTTATGGTTCTGTTGCACTGAATGCAGTGACATATATTTGAACAGATGGGGATCTGATCTTTTATCTACAAAGGCAATACAACAGCAGCTTGGTCTTGCAAATGTAGGTCTTGTTTACTTCTCTACATTCCCTTGTGATTTCATGGGTGATCCATAAGTAATTTAGATATTCTGAAATACACTAACATTCAAAAGAAAGCTGAAGCAATAATTAAGAGTCCTGTGGCTACTAATGAAGGAGCCGAATAATTTTTGTATTCTTAGACAAGTTAGGTGCTGATTGGTGTTGAATGAGAGATTTATTTCATAGAATCACAGAATCATTATGGTTCAAAAAGATGTTCAAGATCACCAAGTCCAACCGTTAACCCTTGAACACCATGCCTTCTCAACCATGTCCCTAAGCACTTTGTCTACATATTTCTTGAACAATGCCAGGGATGGTGATTCCCACTTCCCTGGGCAGCCTGTTGCAATGCTTGACTACTCTTTCTGTGCAGAAATTCTTCCTAATGTCTAACATAAACTTCCCTCACAACTTAAGGTCACTTCCTCTTGATAACTATAATCCATAGTTATTCTGGAGAAGAGATGTGCCCCCACCTCATTACAACCTCCTTTCAGGTAGTTGTAGAGGACAATAAGGTCTCCCCTGAGCATCCTCTTCTCCACACTAAAGCACTCCAGCTCCCTCACCCGCTCCTTCTACGCTGTGTGCTCCAGCCCCTTCAACAGCTTCATTGCCCTCCTTTGGACCCACTCCACTATCTTCATGTCTTTCTTGTAGTGAGGGGCCCAAAACTGAGCACAGTATCCAAGGCACTATCTCACCAGTGTCGAGTAAAGGGGAAGGATCACCTCTCTGGTCCAGCTGGCTACACTATTTCATGATAGATTTGTTATGGAAGAACCCTTTGACTCTCACTTGGGCCCACTGACATATTGCACTAGGTGCTGCTTGTCTAGATACAAGTAAAAATGATTGCTTCCTATGTGAATTATCTGTACACAATATTTTTTGAAAGTGCCCTATTTGTAAACATGGTTTACCTATAAGACTACTGATCTCTGAATTAAAACTCTTCCCTGAAAATACAGAAGCGAAAACATACACCACTTAAGTTTTTGATGGTTCTAGCTTGTAGTGCAAAGCATTTCCTCTGAGACCAGTCTTCTCATGACAGTCTTTTCTTAACCCATTTTTGGCTGTTACTGCAAATATGTATCTTCCCTGTGGGAATGAGAAGAAGAGAAGGAATAACAATCAGTAGCTATGAACCTGTCTTATTTTTAGTGCTGCAGGATTTTTTTAAGTTTCATATTATATTTTAAGTCCTAAAGTCTCTGCTAGTTTTACTCAGACTGGCTCAGATGGATCAGATGGCTCAGATGGATCTCTTGCAGTCTATGGACAAAGTGCAATTTGATTTTCTCATATTTTAGCTGCACTTTTACAAAGTAGACATCTATAACTAGCACATACCTTGGGATGTTATAAAGATTTATCCTGGCTTTGTGTCAAGGTCGTCTGGTGGAACTATTGTGAGAATCATATGGTGATTAAAGTGCAGGAATCATTGTCATGAAAAAAATGGCTGAGGTTCATAAATGCAAATCAGTTTTGAATCCATCTGACATCCACATGCACTTTATGAGAGAGAGGATACATTAATTTTTCAGTTCTTTTTTTTTGTTCAGTTCAATTGACTTATATGTTTGCTGAAAAAAAAATTGGAGATAAACTGCAAAATTGTGATCATTTGCTCTCAACCAATAGCAATCAATTAAAATAGGAAGTCCATGATCTCATTCTAGTCTTTATAAAGTGCTTATCACTCTCTGTATTCCTGTCACTGTGGTCTGTGCAAGTGAAGGAGAACTTGCAGGACTAAGAAAGAAGCATTTTTTAGTAGAGAGCATACCATGGGAAAATGAAAGAGATATATAACCTGCTGGAAAAAAAAAAAAAGAAGAAAAAAGAAACAAAGAAACAAAAAATCATCCTACCTAGTAGATAGCCTACTTTGTTAAAATTCTCGAAGGAGCTTCCGTATGGCTGTTCTATGAACCTATTGGAATCAGATCTCTAGAACGTTGCTGCTCTTATCTGCTTCCAATCAGTTGTAATAAACAGTTAAAGTATAATTATTGTTCATCTGTCTGTAAAGGAATCAACACGGCAGTCAGCAAAACTACCACTTACTGAGGCTCCTTCATAGTAATATCAGATAGAAAGATCTTGATGCTTGCTCACTTGCATTGTTTAGAATTGAGAGCAAACATCTCAGTATGCATCTTCTCTCAGATGTGAAAAGCTCTTGGGCCTGAATCACAGAAACCAATTGACATGACAGAAAGAGCTGCACCTGGCCAACTGTCTACTCCTACCTACAGAGGAGCAGAGCACAAAATATGTGCTGCATGAGCTATTTCATCTTTATCAGTCAAATCCTTTCTTTCAGGAGTAAACTCCTAATAGGACACAGATGATGTTAGTTAGCATCATGTTTAACCACACAGCCCAAATGATGTAGTGGTTAGCTCCTCCTTGAAGATTACGTGGGAAAAATGCACAAAAAAGGGGGGATTAAAGAAAAATTTTAAGGGAAATTAAGAGAATGGAAATCTCCCGTACGAGGAGAGGCTGAGTGAGCTGGGCCTGTTTTCTCTGGAGAAGAGGGGATCTGATTAATGTGTATAAGTTCAGGAAGGGAGAATGCAGGGAGGAAGGGGACAGGCTGTTTTCACT